>PVJL010019780.1:0-13230 GCA_004026885.1 Lyroderma lyra | reverse complement strand
CTCAGCTGTAAGAAAAGATGAAATATTGCCATTTGCAACAAAATGGATGGACCTGGAGATCATCATGCTTAGTGAGATAAGCCAGACAGAAAAAACAAAGAACTGCATGATTTCACTCATATGCGGAATATAAAACTGAAAGCAAAGAAAAAAAGAAATGAACAAACAAATAACCCATGGACACAATCAATAGTTTAATTTATTTGGGGATGAGTGGGTTAGGGAGGGGAGAGGGGGGAGGGGGTGGGAGAGGAGGGGGGGAAGCTAAATATAAGGTGATGGAAAGAGAAGTCACACTGGGTGGTGAACTTATTATACATCAAGTTGACAATGCACTGTAGAACTGTATGCCTGAAACCTATGTAATCCTTGCTAACAGATGTCACCCCAATAAGTCTAACAATAAAAATGAATTAAAACAAAAAAACAAACAAAAAAAAAAACTAAAGAAGTTAGAGTGTAGGAAAAATCACATAACAGTTGTGATTTTTCACAACAAATGAAGAAAAGGAGACTGATCTGTTAATAGAAACAAATAACATGTCACTTCTCTAAACTTTAAGTTTGCTGATAAGTTGAGAACCAGTTCTATTTGACTGGTTAGCTTCAAGAAACAGAAGGTATGAGTGTGTGAGATCAGCTGGATGGCAAAGAGACTACAATGAAGCCGGGACATAAAAGCCATGATAGGAGAACTATGACTGAGAAATGACTCAGAATTAATTTTGGAAATTATTCAATTTTTAAAAATCTATTAAAAGTTGCTACACATGTTTATTTAAACTGTGTACTCAAGTAAAAATATAGCAATTTCATAATCCTTTTAAAATTAGTCACTTATACCCAAATCAGGTAAAACCATTATATTAATAGTGAGAATTGGTATTATGACTTCTACACAAATTTAATCAGGGAAAAGGGCTTGTGTAATAAAAGTTTTCATTGAAACCTCCTTTGTGTTATTTTCTAAGGGTTGTACCAATTAAGTGAAATACATGTAACAGCACTTGATCAATATAAACCAATGTAAGAACTGAGAGGTGGAAAAAGCATTCTTAAAAAATTGAAACATAATAGGTAACATAACAATTTACATTTGAGACTTAGCTGATTCACACACTCCCACTACAACCTCAATATTAATCTAATAATAAATGTTACAGTTAAAACAAATAATCATTGCTATTATTAAATTTTAAATGTATTATAGAAATCTTACAAGCTGCTTTATTGAATTATGTCAGGCTTTAAACCTCTGTTTATCAGGTTACTATTGCATAAGGTAGATGGTGTGTGTGCCATTCATCATGAAGCAGCCAATGGCCTTCAAACAGGTAAGATATCAATCTTCTCATTTTACATCAAGGCAGGAGAGGCTCAGAAAGATTAATGGGTTCAAACCTTCCAGCCCACAGTGCTTGAATCTATGTAGTTTTCTTAGCCACATTGATCTGGTTAATCAAACAGATTTCTCAAAGCGTGGCAGTGGGAGGTCAAAAGACTCAACAACAGATAAAATAATGTGTAAATTTTCCTTGATTCACTACTTTTTATTCTCAATTTTGATAAAAATCAAAACACAAGGGAAATCCTACTGCAGTAGGATTTATGTGTCATTGTCAGGAATTGCTTCAAGTTAGAATTCCATCTCTCAAGTTGTGTGCTCTTCTTTCTGATTTGCTGACATTTTGCTACAAAGAAGTAGAAGCCAGTGTTAATATTGAACATGTCTGCCCACCACTGCAAATGCATCTTTTTTTTTCCCCCTTGGAACAAACATTTACTAAACTGCATGGAATTGGGTTTACTGTCACCTATCCTGGTTCTCATGAGAGGAAACATGTATGTGAGACAAAACACTTATTTAATTATGACGTAGAAGCAACAATGAATTAGTTACATGCTGACGGCTGAAAAAGATTTGGGAGAGAACCAAAAAAGCAGAATAAACCAACAGACTAAAAACAATTTATGGAGCGCCAGTGTAAGGATATAAAAGAAAGAAACAGGCAGAAGAGAAGGATGAGATGAAGATACAAAAAGAAGACAGAGCAAATAGAAAAGGAAAGAAGAAGGGATAAGAGGAAAAGAACACAGGCAGAGAGAAATCAGAAAAGGGGGGGGGGATATCAAGACAGAGACGTGCAAAATAGAGCTTACATCAGAAATAGAATTTGAAGAATATTTTAAGAAACTCGGATTGGAGAATTAGTTTTTAGCAGTGTCCTCTAAAGCTAAAAGTCATGAAGGAGGATGCAAAGAAGGTCAAGTTTTCAAATCCTCAATTAAAAATAATGAGAATAAAAACATCTCATATAACTCATAATATTCATCAACTAGATCTAATATTGAGATTGAATGAGGTAATCCAAGCAAATGCTCACCTAATAAGTGCTCGATTATTCGCTAGTTATTTATATTCTTTAGAATCTAGTTTACAGGAACCACAGCAGAGACATTCGAGCACCCATAAATTTCAGGCAACAATCTCCATGGCAAATGATACTCTAAATACTTAGGTAACCTGAGATTCATTTTAATGCTGTATATTTTTCACTCACACACACACACACACACACACACACACACACACACTTGCTATAGTTACAAGATTGAAGCAAAATTCTAAATTTACATTTATCTGTTGGTAGAAAGCATCTGCTATTAACAGTCACATAATGTAAAGAATGACATGTTATCCCTAAACAAATTTTAATTCCCAGAGTAATGTTAGCTGTAATTTTGGGGTAAAAAGTCATCAAAATCTCAGAACAGGCCGAGTGGCTCCCTACGTATCTCTGAATATAAGTTATTCCTTGGATTTTAAAGATTTCTTCAAGGAAATGGAATAATTGTTATCTTAAGAAAGTCTTTCTTAATAGGACTAAGGTTTGAGTTGTTTTTCCCTTGTCACTGAAGGAATGTCTTTAGAGTTAAGAATTATGCAGCTATTCTAATGATTGTTATTTGCAGAAGTACCATTCCCATTTTATAGTATCAATTCAGAGACACAGGTGCAGATGTTTGCTTGTCAATTATTAACAATCACTGACAGGTTTTTTTCAAGCCCCATTTCCTTAAAGAGTTTTAAAAATGTAAAAAGTTAAGAAGAAACTAAGGAGAAATAATTTTTTTGTTACACCAGTAACTCCAGGATAATAAACTACATGATAAGATACAATGATGGACGATAAAATTGTCAGCAAGGAAAGTTTAAGCACCATCTTGCTATGGAGAACCACACTGATCTGACGTGGTTTAATCTCCTCAGGCTTAGATGGAATACTTCCCCGACCAGGTTCACTGAAACAGGCAGATCTCCTGTTCACTTAGCTCTGCTTCTTGTGATAGCCTAACACTAAAACCGCTGTGGGCTTTTACTCAGCTTAACAAAATCTAAGTTGATGTTTTCTTTGTTTACTTGTAATATTTTTTGGAATTACAGCTTACTCCGTAGGTCCTTAGCAACACTTTTTGTGTTCTGAATTATCAGGTACTGCTTTGGTTTTGTCAAGTCAAAGGACAGGGAAACATGTTTTTACTGGGCATTGTGGGGCTAAGCACTGGGCTTAAATCTCATCCTGTGAATGTTTAATTCTCAAAACAATCTTGCAAGGTGAGAATTTCAACTCATTTAACAAGTGAGGACACTGAGTCTGAGAATTAGTGAGTTTCCCAAGGTTATTTCTCAAGGTTATTCCAGGGTCTTGTTGATGCCAGAGTTCTGGTGCTTTTCACAGTGCTACATGGCTTCATAAGCAGGACAGAGAGTACGACTTGGCACAGTTTTACGATTTAGGGTTCACGTTCTTAGTCCCTGATATACTGCAAGTAACTAATAAGCCTTTCATCTTGGTCTTACCACCATAAATTACATTCTCTTTGTCTAAAACAAGGGACATTTTTTTTGTAGTGCCTATAATTTCTTTTGAAATACATGACTTAGTACATACTGAAGCGTTACACGTGTGCAACTTAGGTTAACCCATTTCCCATTTTCCCCGAGGGTACGTGCCCGTGGTGCTTACAGCTGCAGCGTTTACCCCGAGATTACTCGCAGATTCTAACCTTTACCCCTGAATTCTGTGCTGTGAAATTTACGACATGAAACAAAAATTATAAAAAAATTGATCATCAATACATTTGTGTTACATTAGGATTAGAGACAAGTTCTGTTTAGAAACAACTCCAAAAACAGTTTTTATATTTTATTTTCTCATTGAAAACCAGATTTGCTTTAGGCTCAGAGTGTGTTCATATAAAATTAAATAAATGCAGCACAGAGCTGCACTTTTTTTTTTCCCTAAATGGGTTAAGGGATAATCCAGGTCAGGTAACAGGCTACTTTTATAAGGAAAGATACCGTTCTGTTGTATTGTATCATAAATGTTAGAGATGGAATCTTTCTGATAAGATTAAAGGTGTTCAAAGTATTTCAGATTGGCTGAAAATATTTTGGAGGTATCCCCAGTTTTGTACAAACATAGCATAAGAATTCAGTGAAGCCTCTAGGCCAGTGGTTCTCCACCTTTTCCCACCTGTGTACCCCTTTTAAGCCCATTGCTATAAATTGTACCCCTTGTTTTTAAAACAGTTGTTTTTAAATACTGACACTTTTGTTCAGGGCCTATCTTAATGTAAAATAGTGGAAATGAGGTCATAAGTTAGGAAAGAAAAATTACTACACTAAAAGTACATACCACAGATTTAATTTTATAATATTTGTAACAGTTAAATATTGATAATGATGATCAAGTATTTAAACATTAAATTAAACAAGCTACTTGAAAAGAATCACAATTAAAGACAACACACCTACTCAGTCAAATAACTAAACTGATCAAACAGTCTGGTTACAGATGTATTTATATGTTTGGGGAAGTTCTAGAAATGTCCCAAATAGATTGTTCTGAAACTATGAGTATTGATTGGTAGAAGAGTGGGGGAAGGGTGGGAAGGGTTCATAGACATGCCCTCACCAACCATCATTCTCTAATGTGATCTAATTTTGAAGTGTCTCCACGAACAGTGATTCAAACTTAGCATTTATCATTCCATAACTAAAGTTTTGCCTTTTTTTTTACTCTACTTGTTTCTTAGCCATTAATGATTATCTTTCATGTACCCCTGAACATCCCAGCATGCACTCCCAGGGGTACATGTACCACTGCTTGGCTTTACTCTCAGACATGAATCAGAAGGTTTGATCCCCAAACATTCCTGGTGCATGGAAGATGCCTCTATTTCAGATGTCAGCAATGAGGCACAGAACTTTGCCTATGGAAATCTGTTGTATGGACCTCAAGCAAACTTTTACATAAGATGGGCTTGGTGCTCCTGAAAGGACAAAGTGTAGGGACTTCACCAAACTTCTGCAAATAAATATGGAGCTTTGAAGAATTGGGACAATTGTTCTCTATGCATAGACCTGGATTAAAGACTGTTCCATAAGCATTTGTTTGAGGGAGAAATTCTTTTTTGTTTGTTTTGTTTTGTTTTGTTTTTTGTTAAGGCTTGCATTTTAACCTTGCAATTTATCTATTGGGGCCTTAGATAAATCTCATGCATCTCAAAAATTTTCAGTGGCTAACATTATCTCTCACAAAAAGGAACCTCAGAGAGATACTGGGTCAAATTGCCTAAAGGCAGTTAGCAAGAATTTGTGCAATGGCCCATAAGATGCTTTGACTATATACTAAGCATACTAAGCAGGGATCTATACTAAAAAGCCTTTTGAACTTGAAGAGAAATTCAAGTGTAATTTTGTTTCTAGGGTGTAAAGTACCACAAAGTTTTACTATTTAACTCACAACTTTGTATTTTCTTTTTTTTTCCATTGACACAATTCCTTATTATACAGACATATACCTCATAAAGCAATTTACTGGTGAAAGGATCCCCTATCATTCCTACTTCCTTACAGCAGAGCTGGAGTTTTCTACTAATGACAACATGGAGAGAAAATAACATCAGTGCTGTCAATACTGAATAGCAACAGCTCTTGGTAAGTGGCAAAAAGAGTATTTGAGGAATTAAATGAAAGTCTGCAGCTGATGTCTCCATGAGCGGCCCTTTGGGAGGCCCAAGGGAGTATCTGGGGATGTGTAACAAAATATATGGAGTCTTTTGTTCTAAATAAAAAGGAGACATTTATTGTATAATGAGTTTCAATAGCAGTTAACAAATTAGATTTAATAACTGGCATTAGAAGTGCCAAGAAATCTTTTCATTATATCCTATAGACTCAGTTATTCATTCATAAGGATGTTACAAAATGTATTAGCATTAACTCAGACCAGCAAGCCAACTCATATAGTCTTAGCTTGTCTATGGCAAGGTGAGTCTTAATTGACCACATTCTCAAAGCGTGAATGCCTCCATTTTTCCTTCAGGACAATCCTAAGTTCTTTAGCATGATATCCACATGCCTTAATGATGAGACTGGTTCCATGCTCAGTTTATTCATCACCATGCCCAGATCTGTAAACCTTGCCCTCTTCTTAGCTGGAGCCCCAGCTTCCTAGCAACTGCCTGTACTGATTTTTCAGTCACCGAGTCAGCTCGCGTGGAACCCTGTGCCTGGTGACAACTGGCACATAGAGACACTGCCGACCAACTGGCCAGACTAGATTCCTACACTCTGAGCCGCTGTACTTTACTATCTCACTAATGAGAAAGTATGTGAATAAGCAAATAAGCAGATGAGTAATAATGTCATCAAAGTTTTTTTAAAGCTTGGCATTCACCACTGCAAAACATATTGCAGGTCTCACACACTACTGCTTCTGCAAAATGAAGATAAAATTTTTACACAAATTCATCTCTGTAATCTGTAACAGTGATACCAAGCATTGAAGTTTTTGAAGTACTATATTGGTCCTGTTTGCAATGACTTCTAGACTTTTGCCTTGACCTGTAAATGAGAGAAACAAATTTATTATTGTGATAGTCTGACCATCTTTTTCAAATATTTTACCAAATACTGTATTTGTTCTCAATAGAACATACCCATTCCGACACACCAAATCCACATAGCCCCAAAATACAGCTCTGTTTATTCTTAGCTACTTGACACTTTCCTACATCAAAATACATTCTGCTCCAAGTCTAGAAATGTCTCAGTAAATTAGTTTTATCCAGATCATGTATAAGAAAATATTAAATGAGAATGTTCATGTTACTTAATCTAAAAACAATGAATTTTACATTTTTACTTTTGAACATTTCTTTCTGAGTATCCAGTAAAGCAATGCTACAAATTAAAAAATGATAAAAATATATAAAATGGCCATACAAATAAAGTATTATCCTAATGCAAAACATGCTCATTTTAATTATGGTTATATTTAATCTCTACATATTTTTTAATCCAGATGTATGCATACAACTTGCCCCAGCTCTTCAAAGCTCTGTATTTCCAAGAATGGTGAGGATAAGTACATGGCATTCATTGGGGTTTACTTGCACACATTCATATTGACTCTTGATAATTGGTCAGGCATGGGTTTCCTACTAACTCTCAGGCTGCTTGGCTCCTTCTCCATCAGTATATGTGATCTTACGCACTGCTTTTCTGAGCTCTTTCACAACAGGGTCATGATGACGACGTTGAGCAAGGTTGTAACAGAAAGAAAACTGGGCCAAGGGTCAGAAGACCCAGATTTGGGTTCCGAACCTTCCACTTTTTGTTTGTGTGCAATCTCTTTCATTCGCTGAGCCTCACTTTCCTCATCTGTAAGTTGGAAATAATGCTGCCAAACTCATTTCCATGCAGAATTTTAAAAAAGTATCCAAATGTTTTAAAATCTGAAATATATAAGTATTAGCTATTTTTCTTCCCCAGCTTCAATATAGCTTTGGAAATTTGAGGACACACCACAGGCCATCTGAGTCATATATTGTGTCAGATTCAATTTACAACATGGAGAAAAATCCCTGAATCCTTCATATGTATCAGACTTTGTGCTAAGCATTTTACTTGCATGATCTCATTCAAAACTCTTAAAAACCTATAAGAAAAGTAGAATCATTCCCATTTTTATTGAGAAAGCTGAATCACAATAAGCTTAAATAATTAGCCCAAAGACTGGTGCTGACATATTAAAATGAATTGAACCATTTCTTGGATGCCAGTGAAAACAATGAATTCATTTGACAGGCCAGGGAAAGAGAAGTGAATCTTTTAGTGTAGCAAGGGTAATTTTCAGAAATAAAAATCACACTTATTGGCAGTATGGAAAGACAGACTAGGAGTGAAAAGAAATGCTTTAATATAAAAACATACAAACGAGCAAGAGAACACAAGAAAACAAAAAGAGAATTCCAGTTTCTAGGATTTAATTTGCAAATACGGGTATCACAGAATCATGGATTTCGGGGTTTGCAATGCTACTATTTTTAGCTCACAGTTGCAGCCCCTGGATACTTTCTCCAGAAATAGACTTGTAGATCACTTATCTTTAGCTGTACTATTTCTCTCCACAACACATGACGAATGATATTCACAGTCACAATAGACACACATGCACTTAAGAGCTGAGACACTGAAAACCAATGTATGAGTTATATGCAGTTCTTGCTATGATAGTTACTAAAATACTCCTTTCACTCCCAAATAAGGGATAGTGATGTCATTATATAAAAAGCCTATATTTGTTTTTATTTTAAGAGGAAGTTCTTTCAAATTTTAGTAATTCAAACTATAAAAGTAGCAACTTTCTCCAACACAACAGATTGTCTTGATGCTATTACTAAAATCTTCCTTCTGCCCTATAAATCTGTAAATCAAGTGACAGGTTATAAGTTTTCTTTCGGTTCAAAGTGATATAAAACTTAAAGTAACATTCAAGAAATGAAAATGTACTTTTTAATATAGTCACTAAGTCTAGAGCCATGGCTATTTCCAGTGTATTTGATCCAGAGTTTCTTTTCCCTGCTGTTTTCCCCGTGTTTTCTGTTCCTTGTGTCCTCTCCGATGGCCCCCTCCTCAACTATGTAGCCAAGGTATCTACATACGCTATAGTCTTGGTTACACACTCTACATTTACACTTTACATCCATGGTCATACACATTGATCAAAGAGAAAGCACATTTGTCCCAAACCTCCCAGAAAAGATCCTAAGACACCTCTGTTGGGATTAGTTAAGGCCACATGCCCACCATGAGCCAGTCACCGTGGCCTAGAATGGATTGCATGGATTTGACTTAAGTTTGAGGATGTGTTGTTACACCTGGATGATAAAGTCAAGTTGGCTGCCCTGAAACCATGGGGACCCTCCTCCCTACTGCCCCAAAAGAATCTGAAACTGTTGAGAAGGGGAAAGGAAGCTAATGCAGAGAATATAACCTGAAAAGTCCACTTTGGAAAATTCACTTCCTTTGATAAGAACTCCTTCCTATTTTAAACAATGAGGTAAGAAATCTTTTCTTTTCTTAAGCCTGAGTTTTTGCCCATAAATTCACGCGTTAATTCACATTCTTTCCTTGCAGGTGTACACAAGGGGTCATATCCTTGCTGTATGCTCTCTATGGCTGATTTTTATCGATAGGGTATCTCATGCTCATAGTTTACTCCCTTGAATGGCAAAAGTATAGCTTCTGGTATTTCTGATGTACTTCAATAAGAATACCTCAGGAAAATAAACAGAGGCTATCTATATTAATATGCAATTTATCAGCTGATTTCCAAAGAAACCTAGTGATTTATGAGAGTCTCTCTTGACATTTCATAGGAAAAAGATATTTCTCTTCTAAGTATTAATCAAAATGTATTCAGTATTCAGTAGCTTACAGGATACGTTATAATGAATGTGACTAGCCTCTTCATTTCTGGATGCAGAAAAGTAGACTGCTTGACTTCTTTAATGCCAGGTTAGTAGAGGCACGTTGCAGCAGCTGGAGTCATTGGACCTTGAGTGGAATCATTTTAGGTCCTTAGTCTTCACAACAGGAAGTCAGGGAAAGTGTTGTCAGTTCTCTTTTCAGTTTATTGAAAGATCTTCCCACTCTGCAGGAGCTTAGAGTTGTAACTACATGCTTGACTCTCTCCAGGACCACCAAATGGAATTTCTTTTGGATGAATCTTTTAAGATCCCCTTATCATAGTTCAATCATTCTTTTAAAAGGGTTGTGCCTTTCCCACACCAACTCTTGTCTCATTTTTCATGGAAAGGAATGATCTTTCCTTTTCTTTTCTCTGTAGTAGGAGAGAAATTTGACCTTAAATGAAGCAAGAAATAGGCCTACAACCTAGGGGGTTTCTGTCTTGCTCTGAATTACACTGGGTATAAACCATGGAAGAGTATTTAGATTTACACTAGTGGTTTTTCTTCATTCCATACCTGACTACTGAATTGATAAATGTGACACAAGGCATTTTATTTTTAGTTAACAGATGGTGTGTTCCAATTAGACATTAGTACATTTTGTATTGTGATAGGTCTATTGGAAGGGAAATTCGTGGTGCCTCAACCATGAAAATAAAACTACTCTAAATTCACTTTTGAATGAAGTGTTATTTTTCATTCCTACTATGGGTTGAATCAGTAATCAAAAATGGCTTTGTAAGTGCCCTTTGATAGACAACTGGATAAGAAGCTATGATACATATACACAATGGAATATTATTCAACCTTAAGAAAAGACGAAATAGGGCCATTTATGACCACATGGATGGACCCTGAGACCATCATCAAAGCAAAATGAGCCAGACATAAAAAACCATAAATTAAATGATTGCCATCATATGTGGGACACAAAGCTGAAAGTAACAAAGAAACAAAAACTCATGGACACAATCAATAGTGTAGTAGTTAGTAGTTATCTGAGGGTATGGGGGAGGGGCATGGGAAAGGAGGGACAGAGTCTCAAATATATGGTGATGGAAAGAGAACTGACTCTGATGAACACTAACACAACACATAGACGATGTATTGTAGAATTGCACACTTAGAACCTATGTAATGTTTACTAACCAATAAATTTAATACAAAAAATGGTTTTGTATATACACATAGTATACTTTGAAATAAATTGCCAAATCATTGTGGGAAAGATTCATATTTTTTGTTACATAAGTCAAGGTACTTACTAAGAACAACATTGAAAAATTTTATCACTTATTAGGGAAGAAAGAAACATTATAAATATGAGCTCTTGGTGTTGAAACCATTATAATTGGGACTGTAAGCGGATACCAGATAGATAACTTAATATTTGAAAACAGTTGATTCTAGCCAGAATATACTGATAATCTGGCAAATTGGCAGATTATCGTTATTAGGTTAGAACATGATTATCTAGAAGAAAATTATATAGCTATCATAAGTTTTTGAATTATCTATTTTAAAATTTTAATATTTGAAAGAATAGATAAGATAATATGACTCTTTTTATTAATAATTAATAATTAATTCAAATATTAAAATTTTGGTGTCCTAAAAATGGTCTCTGTTATTTCTTTGTAATAGGGACAATGAAATATATATTTTAGTGAAATTAAGATGTCAGTTTCCCTGATGAAATACCATTCTTTACCTTTATGAGTGTTTAAGAATCAAAATACATGGTGCAGATACTTTGTAACCACAAATCAGCATTGTGTCTTATGACATGGATTAAATGGTATGTACAAGAAACCATGTTTTTCTTTCTTTTTTTATTGTAAATTGATTGGGGTGACATTGGTTAGTAAAAATTACATAGGTCCCAGGCGTACAATGCTACAACTCGTCGTCCATGTTTGCATTGTGTGTTCCCCTTCCATCACCATGGATTAATATTTGAGTCCCCTTCCCTCCTTCTCAACCTTCTCCCCTCTTACCCTCAGGTAACCACTAAACTACTGACTGTGTCCATTAGTTTTTGTTCCTTTATTGCTCTCAGTTTTATGTTCCACATCTGAATAAAGTCATATGGTTTTTGTTTTTTTCTATCTGGCTTATTTTGCTTAGCACCATGATCTCAAGATTCATTCATGAAACTAAAAATATGTTTCTGAGATTTTTAGTTAATCAATACAGAAAATAACAATTTTTGCAAACTTACTAAGTGTTATGAGTTGAATTGTGTCTTGCAAAAAGGCATATTGGAGTCCAGCCCCCAGTACCTCAGGAAGCTATCTTATTTGGAAGTAGGGAGGTTGTCATGTACATTCATTAAGAAGAGGTCAGACTGGAGAAGGATGGGCCCTTAATCCAAGATGACTGGAATCCTTATAAGAAGATATGAAGACACAGGCTGAGAATATGATGATGGAGGCCAAGGTTGCAGTTATGCTGTTGCAAACTAAAGAAAGCCACTGGATTACTGGGGACACCAAAGCCAAGAGAAAGGCTCGCAATGGATTCTCTAGAGCTGGTGAGAGGTTACAGTCCTGCAAACACACTGATATCAGACTTCTAGCCTTTAAAAGCATGAAAGAATATATTTCTGTTGTTTTAAGCCATCTAAATCGCCATACCTTATATGGCAGCTATTGGAAACCAATACATTTACTAAAGCAATAGAGATATGTTGTTTCACAGTTCTTGATGCTACAATTCCAAAATCAAGGTTTTGTGGGTCTTTCTTCCTCTGGAGCCTCTGAGGGAGGAGACTTCCTTGCCTCTCCCAGCTTCCAGTAGCTTCCACTGTTTCTTGGCTTTTGGCATCATAACTCCAGTCGTAACTCCAATCTCTGCTTCCATCTTTGCACGGCCCTCTTCCCTCTGCATCTCTGTGTCTCCACATGGCACTCCCCTCCCACATCTCCCTTTTCTCTTCTTGTGAGGATACGAGTCACATCGGATTAAGGCCCATTCTAGTTCAGTGGAACTTGATTTTAACGTGATTATATCTGCAAATACTCTACTTCCATATAAGGTCACATTAACAGGTACAGGGGTAGGACTTCAATGTATCTTTTGTTGAGTCACACTTTAACTCAGAACATACAGCAAAGAAATTTGAGGTGTAAATAGAATTGAAATACGTTAGGTTTCAATTATCCATATAATTCCAGTGAGGGCTCTTTAACATCCCTTTTAAAAGGTAGCAGAATCTAGAATCTAAATAATACTTTATAAAATATAAGATAAAATTAATTGCTAGCCATGTTAGTTTATATACCATTTGAAAGGGGAAAAAACCCACTACCAATTAATCAACAACACGGTGCTTTCTCAGCATTTAAGTTGTATACTTATTAAACCCTTCTTTTATACTTAATTGGGCATAATATTTTTTCATAC
>PVJL010019779.1:0-13239 GCA_004026885.1 Lyroderma lyra | reverse complement strand
CACGCTCACGCTCACGGTCACGCTCACGCTCACGGTCACGCTTACACTCACGGTCACGCTCACGTTCACACCCATGCTCACAGCCACGGTCACAGTCACGTTCACGGTCACGGTCACGTTCACGCTCACGCTCACGCTCACGTTCGCGCCTCCGCCCGGCGGCCTGCATCCAACACCTCATCAACGCCGGCACCGCCGGTGGCCGGAAGCCAAGACTTCTCCGCAGGCGCAGCCCAGATCCACCCGCTCCACGGCCCCGGGCCCGCACGGCGGTGGGACACCTCCCCCTGCCCAGGATGGCCTCGTTCCGTCCTTTCCACCGCATTCATGCCATGATGTGCCCCTAACAAGCAGCGGGGGCCAGGCGGGCGGAGCAGGCGGCTGCTTCCGCGGCTGTGGGCAGCCATGCTCGGCGCCCTCCTGCCCACGTGCACCCCCTGCCCCCGCCCCACCACTGCTCACGGAGGCGGGCTCTGCGTCTGCTCCAGGTACAGGCAGGTGCCTGTCTAGAGGGCTGGGGCAGCGACGCCTCCCCCCACCGGGGCGCCCACCCTGGGCTGGCCGTGCTCACCAAACACAAGCGTCGGGCCACCAAGCAAGCACCTCCGCTCCCCCAGCAAAGGGGGGTACTGCGAGAGGGTAGTCCGACTGTCCCTGCAGGTCTGAGGTGTCACAACCAGACGGACCTGGGTCTGCACTCACCCTTCTTTTCTGGAAAGGTTACCCGCCATGCTTGGGATGGCCATTTGAGGAGCTCAGGCTGGACTGGCGTCCCGTCCTCTGGCGGAGGTCTGTCACCCCATCGTGAGCTGTGCTGCTTCCCCCTTCTCCTAAAACGTGAAGCTCAAGGTTGCGTCAGATCCTGGGCCACGTGCTACTTTGTACGCAACGCTTCACGTGCACCAGTGGTGTAGAGCCAGAGCGTCACGGGTGGTCCCGGCTCGTTGAGGTCACGGCCTCAGACTTGCTACAGTGATCATCTCCGCCCACCAATTTTGGGTTTCACCCTTACCTCATTGGCTCCGGCGGTCGGCATGTAACCTTGAAAAATTTTACTGACATGTCGGCCTCGGAAGAAAAGAAAACACCATTTGATGAATCTCATGTAAGTGCCACGCAGAGCGCGAACGTTCCCCCAGGGATCGTCGCCGGCCGGAGGCTCGCCGTGGGCGGCGTGGGAATGCGCGAACGAAAGAGCAGGGTGTTTACTCGCTGAGCGAGCGGCCCCCATGGTGTCTGTCCAGAGCCACTCCTGCGGCCTGCAAGCCAGCAAAGCCTGCAGCCACTCCGAATTCTCGAGTCCGGAGAGGACAGACCCACTGACTGTGACGTAAGGAGCGTGCTAAGCCAAGCGCCTGGGTCTGGTCTCCGGAAACGCGGACCCAAACGCAATCTCAGACGTGCAGCCGTGCTGTCGGCAGTGCCCTCCAGGCGCCACCCACATATACCCCTGGCACTCGTAATTTGCAAACAACTCGGGCCTTACGATTTCTCCCCTGCAGCTCGCCGTCTTGACGACCGGGGAGGGGGTTCAGCGGAAGGGAAAGAGCACGCCGGTGGGTGGGGAGGCTTCTGGAGAACACAGGATTCTGCTTTTCGAGACTGAATCATCGGTACGTGTGCGGCTCTCTCTCTCTCAAACAAGTGAGAGCTCGTTATGGACGGGCAGTGGAGGGTTTCCCTTCGGTCATCGTGGGGAGCAACTCCTGCGGCACGTGGTAGCACCTTACGGAGATGAGTGCTGGGCCGTGAGGCAGGCTGGCGACCGTCACTGACATCGGACACCGTCCAGTTTCGGGGTCCAGTGCGGTGGGCAAAGCCCTCAAGTCCTGATGTGAGCAGAGAAGAGCCAAACCTGCCGACCGCCTGGGGGCTCCAGAACAGGGCAAAGGGTGAGAGTCCTAGATTCGGTCGCCCCTAGCTCCGGACCCCGAGCCTTCCTCTCTCAGCTCTGTGACTTTCGGCAAGCTACTTAACCTCTCTGTGCCTCAGTTTCCTTATTTATGAAATTTATTGTAAAGTTCATAAAGTTCATGGTGAAGTGTCTGGCACAAAAATAAGTTGTACCATCAATGTGGTGACTACATGTCAGGCAACGTGCAGGACCCTGATTGGTCGTCACTAATTTTATTTATAGGTCAAGAAGTATTTCAGCCAGTCAGTGAGCCTTTCTTAGTAAGGAGAACAATGCCATTCCAGCCCATTTTACCGAAAAAGAAGTGCACGTCCGAGTGGCTTTGTCGCCCTGCCGTACACTGCCCGTGACGAAGCCAGCTGGGTCCCGTGGAGAGGGGCTTTCCTTGGCCAACTCTCCGGGACAAGTAAGTTGTCTGACTTACTCTTGTCCTCAGAGGGAGCAGGTTACCTTTGGGGTGACGGAATTATGTGGCGAATCCCACGGGCGGGGGACGTAAAAGTGGTGACGCGATGGAATGAGCCCGACATACTCTAGTGTAACATTGGGTAATGCACGTAGCAACAGGCACACGCTGGCCTTGAGGGAAAGCGGCTACGAAGCAGAAGAGGTCACAACAGTGAGCGGGACCCCACGGCTGCTTCCGAAGCAGCCGCTCGAGCTGCCCGGTGAAGCCGCGATAAGTAATGATTCCAGTGCTCCGGGGGCGGTCCCCGTCACACAGCCCCTTGCTGTCCTGCAGCCAAGCCGGCAGACGGGCACCAACTCGGAAGGATTCAATTCAAAGTCTCCGGGACCCACAGGAAAATGGAACTTCCTGCAAAGCTGGCAGCAAGAGGCAGGTGCCTCTGCCCATTCCAGAAAGTCCGCCACTCACAGAAAGAGCATTTCATGCTCCTTGGCAGCCACCGCACGATTCTCCTCGTCACCCACGCCCAGGCCAAGGCCTAGGACATGACTCATCGGCGCGAACAAGGCGATTTTCTGTGGGGACGTGCGCCTCCACTCCAGGTGTTAGCCACGTTCTGCTGAATTGAGTGGCGTTCTGTGAGCCTGGACACGCGCTGCCTGAGGCTCCCAGCTCCCCTTGAAGGACAGTGGGGGCAATCCCGAGGGACGCGAGGGAGAGGCCACACGCTTGCACACTTGCCGGACCCGGAGGCAGGCGAGGGACTTCAGCGACTTCCACGGAGGTAACTGAGTAGGAGGTGACCACTAACGCTGTGCAAAGACCCTGCACTTCACCAAAAGGCCAGTTTAGCTCAAGATGTTCTTATTGGTCAGCAACCACAGAAAATTCTGGAAAAAGATGTCTGGGACTTGGGGGTGGAAAGGTGGGAATTCCTTATGCGAGAAAATTGACCAAAATAAGGGCCGCTTCCCCGCTGCTTTGTGTGAGAACTGCCATGGCGGCCACTGTGCGAGACAGAGTAACTACGAGCTAAAGGAGGGTTGCAGAGACTGGCTCCAGAGCGTAGAGCCAGAACTGACTAGTCCTCTCTGGAAACAACTGGAAGGAATTCACAGAGACCAGTTTACAAATAGGGGCCCCACTGACCGTCCATAAATACGGCACTTTGAAGAGGCGACAGTCACAAATGTTCTGCGAATTTGACATAAATGGAACCAAACTGAATTGTTTTTCAACACTATTTCAGAACACGAGTCCACTGGGCTTTCACCCTGGGCGACAGAAACGGAAGTTAGACCAGCCCACTGAGCAGGCAGGGAGCATCCCCCAGGGCTGGGGGAAGAAAAGTGTGAGCCGGCCCGATTGCACAATCGCAGTAAAGAAAACGTGAGCTGGTCAGCGGGCCGGCGGCTGGCACGGTGACCGCTGCGTTGGACAGCCCTCGTCCCTTCTCCTGACCGCCTCCTGGAAGCACGCGCAGACGTGCTCACCGCTCCTCCCTCAGGGCTGTGATACTGGAGGAAGTGACAGCACTGGGGACGAGAGGCCTCAGGGAGCCAGCGGCACCTGATGGGCCTCGAATAAGGAGGGCCAGGACGTTCCTAAGCCAGCTGGGAGTCCACTTGGCGCTCCCTTCCGGCTGTCCCTGGGAGCAGGGCTGCCTCTGCGCATCTCCCAGCACCACCCACAGCACCCAGAGCCTGCATGAGGCTGGGGGCTGCCTGGGGAGGAAGGACCCTCCCCTTCATCGGGATGCCCAGACAGGACTCAACACTCCACGCACTCAGGACAAGCCACCGTCCCGGCCCGGAGAGCCAATGACAGAGAGCTGGCCCACGGCACACGCACCAGGCGCCTTCCCAGGAAAGTCCCCCCCGCAGGGGCCACAGGCCTCCCGGCACCCCCGCCTCCCTCTCTGCACCCCCAGCCTCCACCCCTTGGCCCTGGAGCACCCCTGGAAGAGGAAAGAATTGTCCAGGGGCGCTGAGCACACCCCTCGCGCTTCTCGCCAGAACATTTGCATTTTTGGAAGTGGTTCTTATTTCTTTTTAAGGCTCAGAGCGAGGAGCTTTTAGAAAAGCTAAAAATATCTGTTAAAGAAGGAGAAGGGGGGCAAACCATCCAGCTTTCCTTTCTTTCTGTGCTCGGAGGAGCCGAGTCAGCTTTCCGAGTCTCTTCTCTGCGCACAGGAGAGGGGTGGCGGGGCCTGGATCCCTCAGGAGCCAAGGGGCGTGGAGGTAAAGGACAGGAACCCCAAGGGCGCACGACAGGGTCATGGCGGCAGCAAGCCGAATACAAGACTCGTCGTTCCACAGCCGAGGACGCTGAAATGCACACACGGGTGACAGCTTGTCGGAGCCGCAGCCCCGGTCACTGCCGCACAGAGGAGACCCTGCTCCCCCGGACCCGGAGCCCCTCAGCTGTCCGTCACACGGTGCCTTGGACCCCTCTCCACCGTGACACACTGCTTGTACCTGCAACCCCGAAAGGGACTCCTGGGGACCTGACTGCACTGCTGCGATGTGGGGATGACAATCCCACCAGACAGGGAGAAGGGAGCAGGCCCAGGAGACCCAGAGTCTAGGGACGTGCTGCCGCCGGGGGGCTACGTCCCTCCGAACGCTGATGCGGAAGGCTGACCGGCGCGGCGACGGCACTGGGGGCTGCGGCCTTCGGGGGCGTTAGGTTACGAGCCCCCGTGAATGGACTTAGTGTCCTGAGAAAAGAGACCCCCGCAAGCTCCCTGGCCTCTTCTGCCTCGTGGGGACGGAGCGAGAAGAGGGCCGCCATGAACAGGCAGCGGGCCCCACACGCAGACCCGCCATGGCCTTGGCCTTGGCCCTCCAGCACGGTGAGAGCTACCCGCAGACGCCGCTCCGTCCTCGGCGCCGTGCCGTCGCCGCCCGAGTCGGGGCCCCTCCTTCGCCCTCTGCACCCTGCCCCCACCCCGGCTTGCCGTCCGCACAGCCCGCTTCCTCGTGTCCATCCTCAAAACCGCGGCAGCCGCCCGCCTTCCTCTGCGCCGAGCGGTCACTCCGAGTCCCACCCCCTCGTGGTCTTCACGACACCCACACGGAGCGGCTGCGCACTGTCACCCTGCCAGCACCCGGCGGAGCCGGCGCGGCCAGCAGAGAGGCAGGTAAATTCTCCTGGTCCCAGGCTCCCCCGGGGCGCCGGCCGCCTGATGGTTAGAACATCTCCCCCGTTTTATTTACGGGGTCCCACCTAAGACCTAACAGCGAGCTTCCCCTCTATACCCGTCGGCCAGGCCCTCCCCCTGGTCCCATGAGGGAGGGTCAGCAGCTATGTGTGACCTTTTTTCCGTGGTTATTTCACTATCATCCTCTTCTTCACCACTCGGTAAGCTCCCCAGAGCACACAGGCCTGATCCGCGAGGGCTGTCCAGAAAGTCTCCAGCCACCTAATACAGAGGCACTGAAGGCCGGAGTCTGCCCCAGAGAGCCCTAAACGTCCCGTACGTAGGTCATGCATGGGCAGCCCAGGGCCCTGGCTAGTCGAGGACACAGAGAGCCGGCTGTTATTAATATTTTCTCAACCATAGTCCTGCCCCCTCGATGCACAGACCGAAGTCCCGTCCTATGGTCAGTGTGCTTCAGCGGCAGTCCCCCCAACAGGGCCTCTCTGTCCCGAGGTTCAGCTGCTCAAGAGGGGGGCTGACTGCCCCAAATAAGACCAGGATGAGTCAGCCTCAGTCAGAGGCAGAGAATCTTCTAGTACAGATGTACCTGCAGGGATCCATGAAGCTTCCCCAAAATAAGGGGCAATGAGCTGAGCAGGCGCCCCCAAAGTTATTCAACTGCCTCTTCCCATGCCTCCCCATGGGCAATGACACGCACACACACACTCCCGCGCATGTGCACACGCAGCCCACGACCCTGCCCCGGGCCTGCAGCGGGGTCCCTACCTGACGTGATGGGACGTGCCCCCCTCCCTGATGCAGACAAGGAAGCAGCGAGAACAAACACTGCCTCCTGCAGGCTGCGCTTCCAGAGGGGCATGTGAGGAGAGTGGGGGTCCGACGGACCAGGCCAGACTGGGGGCGTTCGTCTGGAATGAGGGGGGCTGTTCTGCCCCCCACCCCTACCCCAGGCAGCTTGCAAGTCTACGCTTGGACTTGCGGGGTGCACATTCCACCCTCACCTTTGACTGGTACCTCATGACTGTAGGTGACACCTAGCTAGGATCTCAAAATCCCAGTTCAAAGGTGAGGTACCAGTCTCGACCTTGACCCTCACTCAAACTTCCACTCGGAGCTCTGCACATCTCCCCTCACCGCTCCGGTGTGTTCAGGGCCAGACCTTCGCAGACTCGTGCAGACGAGCCCTCTGCGGACTTTCCGGGGTTGGTTTACAGGAAGATCGGGGTCCGCTCGTCTCAGGAGCTCCCACACTTTGAGAAGCAAGGCTCTCGCACGTGTTAGGGTGCTGCTAACCTCACTGTGAAGCCTCCGGTGCCCTGTTTCCTCGCCAGCTCTCTGGGCCACGGAAGCAGCACACGGGCTACCTTCTCCTGGCCCTGAAGACTCAGGTGAAGGGACGCTGCCCTCACTCTTTCCTGCCCAGGCGGCTGGGGCCTGGCACAGGAGTCCTTTAGTTCCCAGTGGCAGCTCGTGATGGCTTGTTTTGCGTGTCAACTCTACTGGCCGAGGGCCCCCAGGTTCAACATCACTTCTGGGTGTGTCAGTGGGAGTGCTTCCCGATGGGATTAGCATCTGGATCCGGGGACTCAGTGACTGTCCCCCCCAGGGGACTGGGGGGCGGAGCTCCTCCCATCCAACCCCGGAAGAGGACACAGGCAGAGGAGGAAGGAATGGCCCCTTTGCTCCTGCCTCGCTGGTGCATCGCCTCATCTCCGGCCCCCGGGCTGGAGCTCCCCGCATCTGTGCCCAGTTCTCAGGCTGTGGGTCTGCTCTGAGCTTCACACCAGCTTCCCTGGGCCTCCAGCCCACGGACGGCAGATCGCAGGGCCCCCAGGCCCCCAATGCCCAGGAGCCAGCTCCTCACAATGAACCTCCACGTTGACACCCTCCGCCTCTCATTTCTGCCTCCCTGGAGAAGGCTGGCCCGCTCTGGCCCACTCCTGCCTCACCGGAACTCCCAGGCTCTCTGGCCTCCACCTGGGAGCAAACCGCTGATCCCAGCTGCTCACTTGGCCGGAGACGTGGGGTGATGGCGCTTCTGTCACATCTGATCCCTTTGCCACCAGGAACTGACTTTTAAACGCTGACTCTTTAGATACCCTGGCTCTCAAAAGTTCTATTCATTCTGTACTACCACAGGGATCCTCACCCTCAGCTGTCCATGTTCTGTGCAGGCTAACGCGGTTACCTCTGTTGTACTATCTTCTTCTAACCCAGCCTTGTCCCACCTGCGGCCCGGGACGGCTTTGAATGCAGCCAACACAAGTTCGTAAACTTTCTTAAAGCATTACGGAAATTATGCTCATCAGCTGTCGTTAGCGTTCGTGTGCTTTAGGGCGGGCCCAAGACACTTCTTCTTCTTCCAGTGTGGCCCAGGGAAGCCACAAGTTTGGACACCCCTGTCCTAAACCATGCTGTCATCTCAAGCAAGAACTTGGCTTAAAAAGCAAATGGCATGTGGTCGAGGAGGGGCTTGAGACCGTTTTCCTTTAAGGGTAGAACACACTACAGTTCAGGGTGACGTTAAAGATTTCTCTCGTCCTTTGTTCACACGTGGGTTGCACCGAAAAGCACAGAACCACTTGTTCTACTAATTTCTAGTAAACAGCCGTGGACAAGTCCCTGGACTCTGCACTGGCTTTCTCATCTTCACTATGGTTAGGGGCACCTCCCTCGCAGGCGGGTGGGACATTTCCAAAAGCTTCACGGGGCAAAGTGCCTGACACATGCGTGGCCAGCCATGACCTTTCTCCCTCATGCCAGCGCCCTGCTTCCCCCAAACCGACTTCACTTTCATCTCAGCATTGGCCCCTTGTAGCAAAAACCCGAGCAGCAATCCAGGTGAATGCAGCGGGCAAGGTATCCCGTGCTCTAGGCCATGCATTAAATGGGGTCATCCATGCCACCCCCTCCTTCGGCATCAGGGATCATTGTAAGTTGACTGTACCCGTAACTCTGAGCGTTCCCTTCGATTGAATCTAAACTGCATGATTCTTTAGTGACAAGGAGTAAATTCTTTAATGACGAATGAGTCAACACAGCCAAGCCCAGGAGTGGCCTTTTGTACCAATAAAACCAGCCCATGGAGGAGTCCCGTGAGCAGCCTGGTGCAGAAGGAAGGCGTCCTATTTTTATTCTGGAAGTTCTGGACCAGGAATCAGAAAGCCAAGCAGGAGGCATCTGGGAAGCAATGCACCGTTTGGTCTGCCTCCCAACACACCGCCCTGGGCTTCTGTGTTTTTCCTCTTCAGATTCGTGACATACACAAACAGCAAGAAGACAAATGTCCCCATTAAAACACACTGATGCTGCGATGACATTAACCGTCACAAAACCTAGGGGGAGCAGGCTCCCGGGTGGCAGGTACCCCTCAGGCCCTGGGTAACTGTCCATCACAGGTGCTGCTGGGATTGTGGTTCCCACCCAGGAGCACGAAGCCCCGGGAGCACGAAGCCCCGGGAGCACGAAGCCCCGGGGTGAGGGGTGGAGGGCAGCCCGGTCTTCAGACCAGGGTGGAGGTGGTGGCAAGTTCCTGGCTCTGTACCGCCACAGCATTGTCAACTGGAAAGGCGCTTCCTTTAATGTTGCCCCCTTTGAACACACAAAACCGGAATGTGGGGATTAATGCAACTGAACTTCTTTATAAGACCCCAGCAGCCAGTCAGAGGGAGACAGCGGTCAGAGTGACAGAATTCAGCCCGGGGAGTGTGGGGGCCCCACAGGGAGGCAGCTCCCAGGCCAGGCTGCTGCCAGGTGCGCCCCACCTGCCCGTGAGAAGGAGAAAGATTATCATGGGGGGAGGGGACTGGCGGTTTCAACTCATGGCTCTGCATCCAGCCAGGAGGGCCAGGGCGGGCTGACCAGGACCTCATCTCAGCTCCCTTTCCCAAAAATAAATGAAATCATGGGGCTCAGCCTGCCACCCCCTGCCTTCTCCCGCCGAAGGAGAGCTCCGGAGAGAGGTTAGAGGGAGCGTGGGTGGTGGGGACCGGTACGTCCCATGATCCCGTGCATCACGCTGCTTCTGCTTGCTCTTCCTCCCGACCACCCAGCATCTCTCGCTGGAAGAGCGAGTCTCAAAGGGCTTCATTTGCAAGTGAAAAAGAGAAGGATGCTAAGGGCCAAGCCTGTTTCTAGAGCGATGACAGCAGCAAGGACAGTCCCAGAGGATGAATGAGCACATCGAATTCAAGTTTCTCGTGGGACAATTGTGAAACATTTAGAACTAGTCTTCAGTCTGATAACTCTAAAAAATCAGTATGAAGTTTTATCATAAGTCATACACAGTCTGTCATCGTTTCTTAGCCTTTGGAGATTTTATTTACTATAAATGTTAAACTATGACACAATGCGTAGCTCTACGTGGCTAACCACGGGTTCCTAGAAGAGAAGGCTGATTTCACTATCTTCTCGTTTTAACGCACTATTCATAGCCATGAAAACGTGATTAGTTCATTTATATTTAATCAAAACACAATACAAAAACTTGATAACAGACTCCTGAGAGCTTTGCATTATTGATGACAGATTAGAAATGTGTTCAGCCACTTAATCTTATTTAGCATCGTAAATATTCAAACCTTACCTATTTGTTCTACAAACAGTTGTTTAAGTGCCTTTAATTTATTTTCAATTTTATCATCTGATTGTATAATGCAAGCTGATAGTTGAAATTGGTCACATGCATCCATCCAATAAATACTGACTTCCCTCCCTCCTTCTCTCTCTCTCCCCCTCTCTCTCCCCCTCTCCCCCCCTCCCTCCCTATCTCCTCTCCCCCTCTCCCTCCCTCCCTCCCTCCCTCCCTCCCTCCTTCTCTCCCCCACCTCTGAATTATAATGAACATGATGGAACTTCAGAATCCTACAGCCCATCCTGTCGCTTTCAAAGTGAACACCCATCACATCAGTTAAACAAGTTCTCTGCACAGGCAGAGTGAGTGGATGCTAAAGTTTCACCATTTTCAGTCATTCTTTTCTTTAAAAATTTACCTTTACAAGTTCTGTTTCCAGTAACCTGGCAAACAAATGTCCAGACTAAACACTGAACCCTGCTGCAAATTATGGATATTACTTTTTTATTCTTAAAAACATCTTTATGACATTATAAGGAATTATCAGGCCAAAATCTAAGGGAAAGATGAAAACAAGAAAAGCGAGAGCAGCAATGAAATCACTCTTGCCTTGAGAGCAGCTCTGGTGAAATCTCCTTTTCGTGGCCTTTATAAAACCCCAGGCCTCATTACAAAGCCGAGGGTCAGGCAGAAGACCCTCCCTCTGGAGAGCAGAGGAACCCCACAGTCATGCCCAGAGAAGATCACTCAGCGCCGAGAAGGCTGGGCTGGAAATAGGGGACAACTTTGAAAACTTGCAATGAAAAATAAACTTTCTACCCAAATTAACCCAAATTGACATTAACTAAAACAAAATTCATAGCCTGCAGGTTTTTGGACTTTCCAGACAGACACTACCAATAAAGCAGAGTCATTGTGTTCGTATCGGGGAGAGGGGAATACAATTTAAAGCCAAAACAATAGGGGAAAAAGAGGGTTACAGCATAATGACAACAGAAACTTCACCGGAGGGAAATCCAGGGTGGCGGAGCCGAGAGGCCCTGAGCCTGCTTCCTGCCGTGAACACAGTAAAATTACAACTAAGTCGCAAACAACCAACCTGGAGAACCCTCTGAAGTCTGGCTGAACAGGAGGGTTCTAACTAAGGATATAAAGAAGACGCCACGTTGAGACCGGTGGGGGGGTGGAGACGCAGAACGGGCCGACCCCCACCCTGCCCGTGGGGGCGGAGAAGCAGGAGGAACCCCTCTGCGTCCCGAGTCGATCCAGACGCTCACCTTTCACGGTCGTGTTGACGCTGGGGAGGAGCCAGAAGTCGCCCGGCGCCGGATCCAGCGAATCGGCAGGATGAGGACACGCCGTCGTATCTTCGTCTGACAGACAGTGTTGTACCACAAGCGCCGTGTGACCTGAATCGATTCAGGACATCAAGGTGGCCATGACAATGAACTGAAGACGCTCACGACAGAGGACTTCCAGAAGTGCTCCAGAGAGTGGCCAGGACGACGGGATACGTGTGTTCGGAGCGAGGGGGCGTATTTGGGGGGGCATTCATGGCAAGGTGTCTTTTACTGTAATCATTTCTTTTTCATTTAAACCTTCACCATATGTTTTTATCACACCTCATATCATCTTAACAGAAATTACCCAGTTGTTTGAATGTTCTGGGATCCTTCCAAAGAATACTAGGTGTTAAATCAAGAGATCGCTCTCTTTTTATGATATATTTTTCTTTTTTTTCCTCAATGGTTAAGTATGTCATTTTCTGTGAACTAAAAGGTCACATTCTCTATCATTAGCTCCCAAGAAGACTTGACTTTTGCTAGCATTTTGATTTCTCATTAAGGAGAAAAACATCAAAATACTGTGGATGACAGGTCCTTTCACTGAAATCACCTGTCCCCTCTGATTCGTGTGTGCCCTTCCTGGCCAGCTGGGGCCTGGGCTACGGGGTGAGCCTCCTGCAGGACAGCCTTGGCACTTGTGTGCCAGACCAAGAGGCCCCAGTGCCAGATTGAGGGGCGAGAGAATGGTGACACACCCACAACCTTGACGACAAAGCCCATGTGGTGACATGCATTCTTTCTGGAGGCCCAAAGCACCTCCAACCACCACTCACCCTCTCTCCCAGGGTCATCACCAGAGTAGGGCAAGGCCCACCCGGCAGCCCTGACTCCCTGGGCAGTGAGCTGGCCCTCGGCCTTGCCCAAAGACAGCCCAAACACGGGGCACACGTCTCACTGAGCTGACCTGGGTCAAACCCACCCAGAGGGCCGCTGCACCTGACCCTTGGAGAAACCAGTTCAAACCCGACTCCCGAGGGCGAGTGACAGGAAACCAAGAAGACACCCTCACAGTTCTGAGGTTAACAGGGAGGGTCTTGCAAGCCCCAACCTCTGGTTTCGGTTCCTCCCAGTGTTGGGTCCCCTCCCACCCTTAGTCAGGAATCCGAGCAAATGCAAGAGCCAGGCGGGTGGCAGAGGCTGCCATGGGGTCAGGGCCGCGCCGAGCCCACCGCCGCCTCTCCAGGGCCTGGACGCGCGGCTGTCATGGCGCATCTCCGCTTCCTGCCAGACCACGCGCGATTCTTCCCAGAGAGGAGCCCGCGTGCCCAGAGGGTCCGCCAGGCACCTGCGCCCGCAGCGCGATGGAGGCCCCACACGAGGACTTGACCACAGACATTTGGGCAACGAGGTACAGAGCACGGGACCTATCACGGTTCCATCAGTGTTGGCCACAGCCCTGCACCCCACTTCCTTCGAAGAGAAGGCACCTAGGAACTGTTTGTCCCATGAAAGAACGGATGGATGAAGGTAGCTGAGGAGCCCATGAACTTGACACAAAAATTCAAGTCTGATGACAGTGAACCAAAAAAGGAATAGAAGAAAAAGGGCCCCAAACTGTCATTTCATTTGGAAATAAAATGCAAGTTCCTATAAAGAACAAGGATCCAGTTGCTAGAAAGCAGTTCACAGACTGCTGCAGCAGGCCCATGGCCCATGGTCCCCACGTCCTGCCCAGGGGGTGCCACAGAAGCAGGTGACACACGGAGGAGGCAGAGTGCTGCAGCAGGCCCGTGGCCCATGGTCCCCACGTCCTGTCCAGGGGGTGCCACAGAAGCAGGTGACACACGGAGGAGGCAGAGTGCTGCAGCAGGCCCGTGGCCCATGGTCCCCACG
>PVJL010019778.1:0-13223 GCA_004026885.1 Lyroderma lyra | reverse complement strand
ATTGGCAAATATTTTCTCCCATTCAGTTGGCTGTCTCTTTGCCTTGTTGATGGTTTCTTTTGCTGTGCAGAAGCTTTTTAGTTTGATATAGTCCCATTCATTTATTTTTGCTTTTACTTCCCTTGCCTTTGAGGACAGGTTCATGAAGTCTTCCTTGAGTCCTAGGTCTATAAGTTTAGTACCAATGTCTTCTTCTACACAGTTTATTGCTGCAGGTCTTATATGAAGGCCTTTAATCCATTTCGAGTTAATTTTTGTATATGGAGAGAGTTCATAGCTCAGGTTCATTCTTTTACATAAGTTTTTCCAGTTTTCCCAGCACCACCTACTAAAGAGGCTGTCTTTTCCCCATTGTATGTTTTTTGCTCCTTCATCAAAAATTATTTGTCCATAAATTTGTGGGTTTATTTCTGGGTTTTCAGTTCTATTCCATTGGCCTATATTTCTGTTCTTCTGCCAGTACCAAGCTATTTTGACTATTGATGCTTTGTAATATAAATAGAAGTCAGGCAGTGTAATGCCACCAGCCTGATTCTTTTTATGTAGTATTACTTTGGCAATTCGAGGTCTTTTATGGTTCCCTATGAATCTAATAATTCTTTTATCTATTTCACGAAAGTATGATTGTGGGATTTTGATGGGTATTGCATTAAATCTGTAGATTGTTTTGGGCACAGTGGCCACTTTAACAATGTTAAGTATTTCTATCCATGAACAGGGGATATTTTTCCACCTCTTAAAGTCTGTTTCAATTTCTTTCAAAAGTGTCTTATAGTTTTCTGTGTATAAGTCTGTCACATTCTTTGTTAAGTTAATTCCCAGGTATTTCAAGTTTTTGTTGTGATAGCAAAAGGAATTGACCCCCTCATTTCTTTTTCTGAGGATTCATTGTTTGTATAAAGGAATGCTGTTGATTTTTGTACATTGATTTTGTATCCTGCAACTTTACTGTATTCGTTAATTGTTTCTAATAGTTTCCTCGTGGAATCTTCGGAATTTTTTATATAAAGGATCATGTCATTCACAAAAAGTGACTATTTGACCTCTTCTTTCCCAATTTGGATACCTTTGATTCCTTTCTCTTGCCTGATTGCTGTGGCTAGAACTTCCCATACTATATTAAATAACAGTGGTGACAGGGGGCATCCCTGTCTTGTTCCTGATTTTGGGGGAATAGGTTTCAGCTTTTCCCCATTCAGTGTGATGTTAGCCGAGGGTCTCTCATATATAGCCTTTATTAAGTTGAGATACTTTCCTTCTATACCTATTTTATTTAGTGTTTTGATCAGAAATGGATGTTGTACCTGTCGAAAGCTTTTTCTGCATCAATTGAAATGACCATATGGTCTTTATCTTTGATTTTGTTTATGTGGTTTATCACATTGATTGATTTTCATATGTTGAACCATCCTTGTGCTCCCAGGATGAATCCCACTTGATCATGATGTATGATCTTTTTGATGCATTGTTGTAGTCTATTTGCTAATATTTTGTTCAGGATTTTTGCATCTGTGTTCATCAGAGATTTGGTCTATAGTTTTCTTTTTTTGTGTTGTCTTTGCCAGGCTTTGGTATTAGACTAATGTTGGCCTCATAGAATGAGTTAGGAAGTACTGCTTCCTCTTTAATTTTTTGGAAGTGTCTGAGGAGGATAGGCGTTAATTCTTCTTTGACTGCTTGGTAGAACTCGTTGGTGAAACCATCTGGTCCAGGGCTTTTGCCTTTAGGGAGATTATGTATCATCATGTCAATCTCGTTGCTATTGATTGGTCTATTTAGATTATCCAGTTCTGCTTGGCTCAGTCTTGGTAGGCTATACGTTTTTAGAAACTTGTCCATTTTTTCTAGGTTATTAAATTTTGTGTCATAAAGTCCTTCATAATATTTTCTTATAATCTGTTGTATTTCTGTGGTAACAGTGGTAATTTCTCCCTTTTCATTTCTAATTTTGGATATTTGTGTCCTTTCCTTTCGTCCTTTGATTAGTCTCACCAGGGGTTTGTCAATTTTGTTGACTTTCTCAAAGAACCAGCTCTTCGTAATATTAATTTTTTTCTATTGTCTTTCTGTTCTCTAATTGGTTTAGCTCTGCTTTAATTTTTATTATTTCTTTCCTTCTGATGACTTGGGGTTTTGTCTGCTCTTCTTTTGCTAGTTCTTTAAGATTTGATGCTAAGATGTTTGCTTGTGATTTTTCTTGTTTCTTAAGATAGGTCTGTAATGATATAAATTTCCCTCTTATTACCGCTTTCGCTGTGTCCCAATAATTCTGATACATTGTATTTTCACTGTCATTAGTTTCTATATATATTTTAATCTCATCTTTTATTTGTTCTTTTATCCAGTCCTTTTTTAATAAGCTGTTGTTTAATCTCCATGTATATGTGGTTTTTTTCTGCTTTCCTTTTACAGTTGATCTCTAATTTCAAAGCTTTGTGGTCTGAGAATACACTTGGTATGATTTCGATCTTCTTGAATTTGCTGAGGCTACTTTTGTGTCCCAGCATGTGGTCTATTCTTGAGAATGTTCCATGCTCACTAGAAAAGAAGGTGTAGTCTCTTTTTGCTGGATGAAGTGACCTGTAAATGTCAATTATGTCTAATAGCTGTAATGTGTCATTTAGAGCTGTTATTTCCTTATTTATTTTCTGTTTGGATGATCTGTCCATGGCTGTTAGCGGAGTGTTTAAGTTTCCCACTATGATTGTGTTTTCATCAGTTTCTTCTTTCAAATCTGTTAGTAGTGTCTTTGTATATTTTGGTGCATCCTGGTTGGGAGCATATATGTTGATTAGTGTCAAGTCTTCTTGTTGTTGTATTGTGCCTTTTATCATTATGTAATGACCATCTTTGTCTTTTACTATCTTTTTTAACTTGAAGTTTATTTCATCAGATATCAGTGTGGCCATCCTGCTTTTCTCTGGTTACCATTTGCTTGGAGTATTGTATCCCATCCTTTCACTCTGAGTCTGTGTCTGTCCTTACAGCTGAGGTGTGTTTCTTGGAGACAGCATAGGGACGCATTCTGTTTTTTAATCTAGTCTGCTACTCTGTGTCTTCTTATTGGTGTGTTCAGTCCATTAACATTTAGAGTGATGATCGATATGTGAGGATTTCTTGTCGCCATTTCTTATTTCTTTCTTTGTTTTTGATTGTTTGTTTGTTTGTTTATTTTTGTTTCTTTCTTGTTGCCCCAACTTTGTTCCATTTGTCCTGATGTTCGTTTCAGGCTGAAGATCCTCCTTCAGTAGTTCTTGGAGTGCTGGCCTCGTGCTGGCAAATTCCCTCAGCTTCTGTTTGTATGAGAAGGTCTTTATTCCACCTTCATATCTGAAAGATAATTTTGCTGGATAATTTATTCTTGATGGAAGTTTCTATCTTTTAAATTTTTGAATATTGGATTCCCCTCTCTCCTGGCTTGTAGAGTATCTGCTGAGGAATCTGATGCCTGCCTGATGGATTTTCCTCTAAAGTTTATAGTTCTTTTTTCCCTGGCTGCCTTGAGAATTGTTTCTTTGTCTTTAGTTTTGGTCATCTTTAGTACCATGTGTCTTGGAGAAGGTCTGTTGGGGTCCAGGTATCTGAGGGACCTGTTTTCTTCTTGAACTTGGGGTTCCAGATCTTTCCATAGGTTTGGAAAGTTCTCATCTACGATTTGTTTGAGTATGCTCTCTGTAGATTGCTCTGCCCCCTCTTCTATTCCTATTATCCTGATGTTGGTTTTTCTCATGGAGCCGGATAGTTCTTGCAGAGTTCTTTCAATCCTTTTGGTTCTATATTCCCTCTCTTCCTCTTTCTGAGCTGTTTCCCTGTTCTGATTTTTAATATCACTAATTCTTTCCTCCATCTGGTTGGTCCCGTTTCCTATGGCAGTTATTTCATTTCTCACTTCTTTTATCGTATTATTTATTTCTCATATTTCTGTCTCAATCTTTCTTATCTTTTGAATTTCTTTGTTAAATTGTTCATTTTGTTCACAGAGTTCCTTTTTATGTCGTTTATATCCTTTTTTATATTATTTATCTCAGCTATGGTGTTCTGCCAATAGATTTTCATTTCTCTGACAGCCTTTAGAATGGCTGCTTTAAATTCTGTGTCAGTTAAATCCAACCCTTCCAAATGTAACAAGCTGTCTTCTGGGTAACTTTCATGTTCTTTCTGAGGAGTTTTAGTTTTTAAGGAATTCATCCTATCCGCTGTGTTCTTCCTCTTTGACATGAGGGCTTTATGTTCAGTGCCCAGATTATTGCTTTTGTGGTGTCTTGCTGTACGGCAAACACTAGGTGGCACTGGGGGCCAAGTTTTGGGGGAGAGCGGGCTGTCTGTTTCTTGTTTCTGATCTCCTACTGCGTTTGGAGGCTATGCGCATATATCCTAGGGAGAGGCCAACAAAAGATGCTCCAAGGGTGGCTCTGCCTTCTGCCCTTTGCTGGGGAAGCTGTTCTGAGGCTTGTTTCTGCTGGATCAGGTGAATGCTATCAAGTCAGTTTTTCTTCCTAGCCCTGATTCAGCATCTGACTGTCTATGGGGTCACACTGCTTTCAGAACCCTGGGGTGCATGAGGAAGTGCACGCTTCCTAAGTCCAAAGCTGTGGGCCTAGCCTGAGACAGCACGGTCACATTTGCAGTGGGCTCTGAACAGGAACTGCAGCCCTGTGTAGGTCTCCATGGGGCTTAGAGCTGTGTCAAAGATTTCTTTGCAGTTCAGAGTCCTCTCTCAGCCCTTCTACCACTCAAAAGTTCCAGAGGCTGGCTCCCAAATTCCGTCCCCAGAATGCAGCTCCAAAGCCCAGCTCCCTCATGGTCTCTCCCCTCCCCTGAACTGCGCTGCTCCGAATATTCAGCAGCGATTGTGTTCTGTTATAGTCTGTCTCTGTTCCCTTCCCTCTCCTTGACTCGCCCTCTTCTCGCCAACCTTCAGGTGTTTACTTGGGATTTGTGGATTTCTCAACAGCCGTTTTGTCACTCAGTGTCCTCTTTCTTGGCTCCTGGATGGCCGTTCAATTGTGTTTTCTGTGAGAGGCTTTAAGGACCTCCTCTCCAGTCGCCATCTTGCCTTCCTCTCTCCCTTTTAAAGTACCATCTATCATTGTCTCCAAATCCTGTACAATCCTCTCCATTGTTGGTGTCCAAGATTCTCTCCCAGCTTTCTAGCAACTATTAATATTACTTCAAAAACTTTCTATTTTCCTATTCTTTCTCCTATAATTTACTCCTTCTCCCACTTCTTACTAGAGTCTGATCACTAATCTTTACATCTATATAAGTATAATAAATTTTGATTCTTTCTAAGAAGGTAAATATTTTCCTGGTATTTTTTTATGTCTTGTATATCCAAGCTCTAGAAAATTTTTGAAGGTTTGAAAAGCATTAGTACTATTTAAATATTCTTTACCACCTTCTTACTTGCCTGACTATTGATCTGCCCTTCTCACAAAAGAAAACAGATTCCTGATATTTGGATTTAGCATGAGTCCTCTGTGTTGTCTCACACCCTAGAATCAGAATTAAAACATGTTAAAGCTGAAACAGCCATTGTCATTAATCAAATTTTTGCATGTAAAGATTATGATATTGAGGTCAGAGATATGAAATGGCTTGCTTAAGAAAATCAAGAGTCTTCATACTAGCTTTTGGTTTGCTATTACTTTATTTTTGCTTTACTCCTCCTGCTCTGGCTTTCTAAGTTTGGTTCCTTGTTACTCATACAGTATTTGTTTTGGATCCTTGCTCTCTATCTGGTTTAAGACTCTTACTGTACTGGTTCCAGTATGTTATTCCCTTGACTTGGGCTGTCAATCAAGTTAATTTCCTGAGCTGCTGACCAGCCTCAACCTGGTATAATCTAAATTCTAGTTTGAGCTTTAGGTTTTGCTATCCATCTAGGACACAAAGATCTTATATTCTTTATCATGCCTTAATCAGCTTGTTCAGTGACACAGACTTCTATAAAACAGAGTTGAAAATAACTACTTCTTTGCCATGAAAGCCATTATCTCTAAAGAGGTGAATATAGAACCACCAGTTTAGTAAACAAAGGGAGATATGTTCTCTGCTCCATGAAAATCAATGAAGTGTAAAATGGGTTATGTTCAAACCATATAAATGCCACCTCTAATCATATCATATCCATGGAGGAACCCTAAACACTCACATTTGAGTGAATGTTACATGGTTTCTTCCATATCTAGAATGTCTACTGGGTGCTGAGCCCCGCCCACACACTATGGCGTCAGAGAGAGATCAGTCTTGCCCTAGTGCTTTTCTTTCTTTCTTGTTTTTTATTCAAATCTAAAGCAGGAAAAGCTGTTCACAGATCACCAAGGAGAGGTCAGTGCTACTGTACCTCTCCCTTTGCTGCTCACCCTGCAGAGCTAAAAGTGAGATACAAGTGAAAAACCACTGGGATCACCAAAAATGATTTAGTTATTTTTAATACTTTTTTCTTTTCTGTAATTTTGTAGCATTATTGCTTATTAATTTCTATTTTTATATAAGTTTATATTTTATTTTATTTTTTACTTTTAACTTAATTTTACGTTTTATTAATATTACCATCTTCTCTATTTTTTTCTTGTTTTTCTTTTTTCTTTTCTTTCCTCTTTCAAAGTGTAGTAAGGCACACTGGAGATTTGCCAAATCCAACACCAGTTGGCTGAACAATTGGCCCCACCCAACTAGTGAGAAAACACATTCTTGCAGACTTTTGCAGGAGCAGCAGTTTGCAAATTACCAGAGAGATCTTGGTGCCACTGTGCTGCTCCTCCAGGTCAACTAAAAGTGTGCTGCAAATGACAGACCATGGGACCCACAGCAAGGGAGAAGGGAAAAGGTTTTTTCTTTCTTTCTTTTTAATTCGACTTTTTTTTCACTTACTCTCGCAGATTCTACCATGGGACTTATATGAAACATTTTTCTATTTAATTTTACCTTTTATCTTTTATTTTTCAGATTTATTTTATTTGTACATCATGTCTTTAATTTTAGTCTTAATTTTTTATTTTTCTTAATTTTTTTGTATATATTTTTAATTTTTTAAGTTCTATTTTATTTTTCATCCTTATCTTAATTTTTAATTACTTTCTTTATTTTATTATTACTTCTTTCTGTTCTTTTCTTACAAAAGTGCACAGACACCTTTAAGTGTTGCCCTGCCCACATAGAGAAACTTTGGGTGGCCAAGATATCAGTCTCACCTTACTAGCAGGGAAAGACTTTCTATAGGTTCTTTTTTAGGTGTGGCTGTCTGAGACTGCCTAGGAAACTTCTGGTGCTGCTCTGCTACGATCTGCCACCCTCAGGACAGCTAATGGTGTGCTGCAAGTGGCAGACCCTGGGCCTCTCAGGGAATTTTCTTTGTATATTTGTTTGTTTATTTGTGTGTCTTTTTCTTGTCTTTTTCCCCCAAAAGTGAACACAGGCCCCCTATAGACTTGTACTGTCAACATGGAGGCACTCTAGGTAGATGAGTGATCACCTCCAATTCACTAACAGGGGAAGACCTTTTTGCAAACTTCAGCAGGAGTGGCCATCTGCAGGTGAGTGGGAAGCTTTCCATGTTGTGCTGTCACTCCTTTGGACAGTTAATGGTGTGCTGTTAGCATTATACCACTCAACTACGACTGAAAAACATGCACAAAACACTCAAGGGACAATCCTAGATCACACACACAAGAAATCAAAGAAATTGCACCATTGGACCACATAGGATACATACTATATAAGGTCACCAAACAAAGACTAAGAGACATAAGAGATACTACATAGAAGCAAACACAGAGAAGTCAGAATTAGGAGACAGAGAAACACATCCCAAATAAAGGAACAAGAGAAACCTCCAGAAATAGAGTTTAATGAAATGGAGACAATCAGCAAGAATTTTAAAACAGGTTATAAGAATGTTTAAGGAACTTACTGAAAAATTCAACAAAGAGAAAGCTATCATAATGAAATACATAGAAACAATAAAAAACACCCAATCAGAAATGAAGAACACAGTAACTGAAATGAAGACTACACTAGAAGAAATGAACAACAGGTTAATGAAGCAAAAAAACTGAATTAACAATCTGGAAGACATGGTAGCACAAAATATCCAAATGGAAGAGCAAAGAGTAAGAAGAATTTTTAAAAAGGAGGAAGCTTGAGAGACCTCTGAGAAAACAGCAAGGGCAAGAACATTCAGATCATTGGAGTACCAGAAGGAGAAGAGAGGGAGTAAGGGGTTGAGAACCTGTTTGAAAGAAAATGACTGAAAACTTCCCTAACCTGGGAAAAGAAATAGACACAAAACCCAAGAAGCACAGAGTCCCAATTAAGATGAATCTAAAAAGGCTCATACCAAGACACATCATAATTAAAATGGCAATGTTAAAGACAAAGAGAATCCTAACAGTAGTGAGAGAAAGACAACAACTTATCTACAAAAGAGCTCCCATTAGACTATCAGCAGATTTCTTAATAGAAACATTGCAGTCCAGAAGAGAATGGCAGGAAATATTTAAAGTAATAAAATATAAGGACCTATAGCCAAAACTACTTTACTCAGGAAGGTTATGATTTAAAATTGAAGGAGAGATAAAGAACTTCCCAGGTAAGGAAAAGCTAAAGGAATTCACTACTACTGGGTTGGTGTTACAAGAAATGTTAAAGAAGCCTCTTTAAGGAGAAGAAAGGAGAAAAGAAGCAAACAAAAGAAAATACAAAACATGAGTAATAACATCATGATGGCTATGTACCTATCAATAATCACTTTAAATGTGAATGGGCAAAATGTCCAAATCATAATAAACCAAGACTCAATCATATACTATCTACAAGAGACTCACTTTGGAAGGAAAGACACACATAGACTGAAAGTAAAGGGGTGGAAAAAGGTATTTCATGCAAATGGAAATGAAAAAAGCTGGAGTAGCAATACTTATATTGGACAAAATTAAGTTTAAAACAAAGACTATAACACGAGATAAGGACATTAAGACTTATAAAAGAATCAATCTAAGAAGAGGACATCACTCCTGTAAATATTTATGCACCCAACATAAAAGCACCTAAATACATAAAGCAAATATTGACTGACAAAAACACAGACATCAATAGTAACTCAATCATAGTAAGGGACATTAACACCTCACTGACATCAATGGACAGGTATTCCAGACAGAAAATTTTCATAGATACAGTGGCCTTAAATGACACGCTAGAGCAGATACATTTAATTGATATTTTTAGAGTATTACATTCCAAAGTAGCAGATTATATATATATTTTTAAGTGCACATGGAACATTTTTCAAGGTACACCACATGTTTGGCCATAAAACAAGCCTCAATAAATTTAAGAAAATTAAAATCATATCAAGTACTCTCTGACCAGAACAGTATAACACTAGAAATCAATTACAAGAAAAACGCTGAAAAACTCATAAAACACATGGAGGTTAAACAATATGCTAGTAAACAATTGCTGAGTCAACAATGAGGTTAAAAAAGAAATCAAAAGTTACTTTGAAACAAAGGAGAATGAAAGCACAACTACCCAAAACATATGGGCATACCAAAAGCAGTCCTGAGAAGGAATTTCATAGCAATGCAGACCTAGTTAAAGAAAGAAGAAAAATCTCAAACAAACAGTTTAATTTTACACCTAAGGAAATTGGAAAAATAACAGCAAACAAAGCCCCAAATTAGCAAAAGGAAGGAAATAATAAAAATCAGAGTGGAAATAAGTGAAATTGAGACTAAGAAGATAATTTTAAAAAAAGAAAGTAATGCAAAAAAATCAATAAAATCAAGAGCTGTTTTTTGGAAAAGATAAACAAAATTGACAAACTCTTAACCAGACTCCTTGAGAAAAAAATAAAGAGAACCCAAATAATAAAATCAGAAATGAAAGAGGAGAAGTGACAATAGACACCATAGAAATACTAGAAATTATTTTGGGCAATTATATGCCAACAAATTGGGCAATTTGGAAAAAATGGATACATTCTTAGAAACACACAAATTTTCAAGGTTAAATCAAGAACAAACAGAAAATCTAAACAGGACAATTACTAGTAACAAAATTGAGTCAGTAATCAATAAGCACTCAACAAACAAAAGCTGTGCCAGATGGCTTCACAGGTGAATTTTACCGAATATTCAAAAACTGTATGACTTCACTCATATGCAGAATATAAAACTGAAAGCAACAAAGAAAATAAAAGAAATGAACAAACAAACAAATAACCCATGAACACATTCAATAGTTTAATGTTTATTTGGGGATGAGTGGGTTAGGGAAAGGAGAAAGGGGAGAGAATGGGAGAGGAGGGAGGGGAAGCTAAATACATGGTGATGGAAAGAGAAGTCACATTATGTGGTGAACAAGTTGGCAATGCACTGTAGAATTGTATGCCTGAAACCGATGTAATCCTTGCTAACAAATGTCACCTCAATAAGTCTAACAATAAAAATAAATTTTAAAAAAAGAATTAACACTTATACAACTCAAACTATTTTTAAAATTTCAGAAAGAAGGCAGGCTCCCAAACTCATTTTATGGGACCATCATTACTCTGATTCTGAAAACAGGGAAAAGCACTACAAAAAAAGAATACTGTAAGCTAATATCCCTATATGAACACAAATGAAAAAATTCTCAACAAAGTATTAGCGCATCAAATTCAGCAATAAAAAAATTCATACACCATAATCATGTGAGATTTATCTCTGGGATACAAGCTCTGTTCAATATATGTAAATCGATTAACATGATACACCATATAAACAAAATTTAAAAAATATGCTCACCAAAGTGGGAATAGAAAGGACATATCTCAATTTAATGAAGGCTATATATGACAAACCCACATATGACATGATACTCTACACTTGATCTTAGCCAAAAGGCCGAGAAGCGATTAACATGATACTCTAAAGGGAAAAGTTAAAATCATTCCCCTTAAGATCAGGAACAAGACAAGGATGCCCACTGTCACCACTCTTATTCAACATAGTACTGGGAACCCTAGCCACAGCAATCAGACAAGAAAAACAGAGAAAAGGCATCCAAATAGGAAAAGAAGAAGTGAAATTACTATTATTTGCAGACAACACAATACTATACATATAGAACCCCAAGGATTTGACTCCAAAATTATTGGAATTGATAAAATGAATTTACTAAAGAAGCAGGATATAAAATCAATATCCAGAAATCAGGTGCATTCTTATACACCAAGAACAAACTAGCAGAAAAAAAAATTAATAAGACAATCCCATTTACAATTGCATCAAAAAATACTTAGGAATAAATTTAACCAAGAAGTAAAAGACTTGTATTCAGAAAATTGTAAGACACTAAAGAAAGAAGTAAAAAAAGACACAAATAAATGTAAAAATATACCATACTCATGAATAGGAAGAATTAACATAGTTAAAATATCCATATTACTCAAAGCAAGCTATAGATTCAATGCAATTGCCATAAAAATACCAATGGTATTCTTCACAGAAACAGAAAGTATAACCCTAAAATTTATATGGAACCATAAAAGACCTAGAATAGCCACATCAACTGAGAGAAAAAAAAAACATAGTTGGAAGAATCACATTACCAGACATCAAATTATACTACAAGGCCACAGTTATCAAAACAACATGGTATTGGCATAAAAACAGACACACTGAACAATGGAACAGAATAAAGAGTCCAGAAATAAATCCATGTCTATATGGTCAATTAATCTATGATAAAGGAAACCAGAACTTACATTGGGGTAAAGACAGTCTTTTCTACAAATGGTGCTTCAAAAACTGGGCAGATAAACACAAAAAAATGAAATTGGACTACATTGCTACACCATATACAAAAATAAACTCAAAATGGATTAAAGTGCTAAATATGAGACATAAAACAATAAAACTCCTAGAAGAAAATATAGGAAGTACCCTCTAAGACATTACCATTAGGAATACCTTCAATAATATATCTTCCCAGGCAAGGGAAACTAAGGAAAAAATAACCAAATGGGACTACATTAAATTAAAAAGTTTTTTTTACAGGAAAAGTAACCATCAATAAGACAAAAAGACATCCTACAGAATGAAAGAACATATTCACCAAAGAGACATCCAATAAAGTGTTAATATCCAAAATTTATAACTCATATAACTCAACACCAAAATGTAATTAAAAAATGGGCAGAAGACCTGAATAGATATTTCTCCAAAGAGGACATAGAGATAGCCAATAGACACATGAAATGATGTTCAACGTCACTAATCATCAGAGAAATGCAAATCAAAACCACAATGAGATATTACCTCACTCTTGTCAGAATGACTAACATCAATAAATTGACCAACAACAAATGTTGTCGAGGATGTGGAGAAAAGGGAACCCATGTGCACCGTTGGTGGGACTGCAAATTCATCCAGTCACTATGAAAAACATTCTGGATGTTCCTCAAAAAATTAAAAATGGAACTATATTATAATCCAGCAATTTCACTCCTGAGTATTTGCCCTGAGAAATCCAAAACACTTATTTGAAAAAATATACGCACGCTTATGTTTATTGGATCAGTGTTCACAATAGCCAAGACAAGGAAACAACCAAAATGACCATCAGTAAATGATTGGATAAAGAAGCTGTGGGAGAGAAGACAAGATGGCGACTGGAGAGGAGGATCCTAAAGACTCTCCCAGAAAACACAATTGAACGACCGTCCAGGAGCCAAGAAAGAGGACCCTGAGTGACAAACAGGCTGTTGAGAAATCCACAAATCGCAAGTAAACACCTGAAGGCTGGCGAGAAGGGGGAGAGTCGGGGAGGGGGAAGGGAGCAGAGACGGACCACGCGGGACGCGATCCCTGCTGACTATTCGGAGCTGTGCAGTTTGGGGGAGGGGAGAGAGACTGGGGAGCTGGGGACGGAAGGAGTTTGGGAGCCAGCCTCTGGAACCCTTGAGTGGTAGAAGGGCTGAGCGAGGACTCTGAACTGCAAAGATAACACCCCAGCTCTAAGCCCCCTGGAGAACTACACAGGGCTGCAGTTCTGGTTCCCAGCCTGCTGCAAAGGCGACCCTGCTGTCTCAGGCCAGGCCCACAGCTTTGGACTTATGGAGCGGGCACTTCCTCGTGCACCCCAGAGTTCTGAAAGCAGTGTGAGTCTTTAGACAGCCAGGTACTGAATCAGGGCTGGGAAGAAAGACCCATTTGATTTGCTAGCATTCACCC
>PVJL010019777.1:0-13224 GCA_004026885.1 Lyroderma lyra | reverse complement strand
TATCCCCTGTTCATGGATAGGAAGACTTAACATTGTTAAAATGGCCATTCTGCCCAAAGCAATCTACAGATTTAATGCAATACCCATCAAAATCCCACAATCATACTTTCATGAAATAGATAAAAGAATTATTAGATTTATATGGAACCATAAAAGACCTCGAATTGCCAAAGCAATACTACATAAAAAGAATAAGGCTTGTGGCATTACACTTCCTGACTTCTATTTATATTACAAAGCATCAACAGTCCAAACAGCTTGGTACTGGCAGAAGAACAGAAATAGAGACCAATGGAATAGAACTGAAAACCCAGAAATAAACCCACGAATATATGGACAAATAATTTTCGATAAAGGAGCAAAAAACGTACAATGGGGAAAAGACAGCCTCTTTAGTAGGTGGTGCAGGGAAAACTGGAAAAGCATATGCAAAAGAATGAACCTGACTGTGTACTCTCTCCATATACATAAATAAACTCAAAATGGATTAAAGACCTTCATATCGGATCTGCAACAATAAACTGTATAGAAGAAGGCATTGGTACTAAACTTATAGACCTAGGACTCAAGGAAGACTTCATGAACCTGACGTCAAAGGCAAGGAAAGTAAAAGCAAAAATACATGAATGGGACTATATCAAACTAAAAAGCTTCTGCACAGCAAAAGAAACCATCAAAAGGCAAAGAGAGAGCCAACTGAATGGGAGAAAATATTTGCAAATAATGCATCAGATAAGGGTCTAATATCTAAAATACATAAAGAACTAATAAGACTTAACAACAAATAAACAAACAACCCAATTGAAAAATGGGCAGAAGAACTAAACAGACACTTCTCCCAGGAAAAAATACAAATGGCCAGCAGACATATGAAAAAATGCTCATCCTCATTAGCTATCAGGGAAATGCAAATCAAAACCACAATGAGATACCACCTCATGCCTGTTAGAATGGCTAGTATCAACAAGACAAGGAATAATAAGTGCTGGAGAGGATGAGAAAAAGGGACTCTGGTACATTGCTGGTGGGAGTGCAAACTGGTACAACCACTATGGAAGGCAGAAAATTGGGAACGGAGATACCATTTGACCCAGCAATCTCCCTTCTGGGGATCTACCTCCAAAACTTGAAAACCTTTGTCCACAAAGATTTATGTACCCCAATGTTCATTGCACCACTGTTCACAGTGGCCAAAACATGGAAACAACCAAAGTGCCCTGCGACAGATGACTGGATAAAGAAGCTGTGGTACATATACACAATGGAATATTACTCAGCTATAAAAAAGATGAAATATTGCCATTTGCAACAAAATGGATGGACCTGGAGATCATCATGCTTAGTGAAATAAGCCAGACAGAAAAAACAAGGAACTGTATGACTTCACACATATGCGGAATACAAAACAGAAAGCAACAAAGAGAAAAGAAATGAACAAACAAATAACAGTTGGACACAATTAATAGTTTAATGTTTATTTGGGAACTAGTGAGTTAGGGAGGGGAGAAAGGGGAGGGGATGGGAGAGGATGTGGGGAAGCTAAATATAAGGTGATGGAAAGAGAAGTCACATTAGGTGGTGAACTTATTATACAACAAGTTGACAATGCACTCAAGAATTGTATGCCTGAAACCTATGTAATCCTTGCTAACAAATGTCACCCCAATAAGTCTAACAATTAAAATGATTTTAAAAATATGCAAATTAAGGAAATGCCCAAAGTTAGACTTTGAAACAGGGGCAAAGTGTGGGGTGAAAAGTGACTACACTGCAAGTCTGGGTTGCCTTGCTGAGTTTTCCATTGAAAATATTCAATTATGAGGACTTTATTTTTTTTATTTTATATTTTTTTGCTTTTTTTTTTTTTTTTTTGGTATGTGGGTAGCTCCCTGACTGGGAATCGAACCCAGGCCGCAGCACTGACAGCGCCAGCGCCGAAGCCTTAAGCCGCTACACCATCAGGGAACTCCCAATTATGAGGACTTTAAATTAAAATAGAATAAAATAAATACAGGACTTTGGGTTATATAACAGTGTTATCATTTGTATTTTCTAGCATTATCTAATCAGTAACACTTAATGACTATTACTAACAAATTAATAAATACTTCATTTCTAATAGCTAACACTATTATTTTTTTAAAAAATCTAATATAACAAGTATGTGATGTTAAACTCCAATAATTACCCTCTCCTAAGTTCCTCGTACCAATACACCTCCTGATAACCAATGGTATGTGGGCTTCCTTCCTGCAGAAAGCTAAAACAGACTGTCATTGAATTCCTGGTGTTATGTGGCTGATGGAAAAATGTAAACAACCGGAGAATTTGGGTAGAGCATATATGAGAATTCCTGATACTATTTTTGCGACCTTACATTAGGTCTAAAATTATATACAAAGTTTTTGAAAATCAGGATACAGTCATAGCAATAACAATATCATGAGAATAATAAAGAGGATCATGAAAGTATATGGAAATTCATTAGTTTATTCTTTCTTGGCAGTATTTGGAAATTTCCATAGTTAAAATACATAAAGGGAAAAGCAGTAACAAATAAGATTTAAAAAAATCTATAAAATCTTTATAAAGAAATAAACAAATGTACACAAAGAATCACTAAACAGAAATCCATTGCACGCTAACAGTTGCTATCCTTACATCCTGGATAAATGAGTAATTAACATTTTTTCTCTCATATGTCTATAATTTCTAAATATGCAACAATGATATCATTCTATTAAAAATAAGAAATGTTTTTCTGCAATAAGTGAAATAAAATAGTTGACAATGGTTTAAAAAACTCATAAAGTCCAAACCCACTAGCCTTGCTTTTAAGGTGCCCCACAATCAAATCTTAACTACTTAGCATGATTCCAGCTAGTTCTTAAGGCTTAAAATGAATATAGGTTAAAAATGTATTTTGTAAACTCATCCTAGAAAAGGTGCTACATATCTCTTTGCTGAATATCACTACGGTCACCTTAAAAGTACCCCCCTTGAGAAGCTATGCACTAATGCCAGTGCCTAATCCACTTTGCAAAGCAATTTTGGAACTCTTTTTCTGAAATGGCCATCAGAGCTGTCATCGTACTTGACAATTAAGTTCACAAACTTTCCACTGTGCACTTACATTGGCAGCACTGTACAAACAACTCAGTAAATTGTCATAACCTGTCAGATGTTGCGTACAATGAGAGCTCTGATGGCCATTCCAGAAAAAGAATTCTAAAATTGCTTTGAAGCGTGGACTAGGCGCTGGTGTCAGTGCATAGCTTCCCAAGGGGAGTACTTTGAAGGTGCACATGGTGATATTCAGCAATGAGATTTGTAGCACATTTTCTAGGATGAGTTCACAAAATGTATTGTCTGACCTCCTATCCACGAGATTAAGAACTCAAGCTCTGGACTCAGACTACCTAAATTCCAACCCATCAGCCTCTTATCAGGTAGCTGGCTATGAGCAAACAACTTACGTTCCCTGGAACACATTCTTAATTGATAGAATGGGAAAAAGTAGTAGTTCTTTACAGAGCCACAGTGTGGAATAAGGTATTCATTTGTAGAAAGCCCTCATCATCAATGTGAACAGTTCAGAATTCATTATCACAAATACCCATGCCAGATTAGATGTCCCACATATTCTCCAATTTATGTAACATTGTTCTAAAAGGAAAACACGTAAGTCTCACTCATGTAGAGCTTTGCTGTCAGTAGCCAATAAGTCACTCCATCTACCTTGGATCAGTCCATTTTGGGAAGTGAAGGTGAGGAAGGTGAGGAAGGATGATCATGATATCATCATCCAGAAAAAGTGGAAGTTTCTTCTTCCTCCATGCAATCTGGAAGCAACCCTCACCTTTCTAAAAAAGAGGTCAGAAGGGGTCCTGAATTACAGAGCAGAACACCATGATCAGAGAGAAGAGTCAGGGCCCCTGCAGCTGGAGCTCTGACCCTAACCCAGACACCTCACCACTCCTCTAGAAATTAACACTAAGAAAAAGAATCACCATCCAAAACCATGTACTAAGAATTCCTTTAAGATTTGGATTTGTACCACCTCTTTCAATTCCCAAAACAATTCTATTAGGTAGGTCCTAATATCTCCATTTTAAAAGGAGCAAAGGGAGATTAACTTTCAAATGCAAGGAAGTGGAAGCTCCTGTGAAAGGTGTGCAGAGAAAGACTGGGCAAGCTGAGAGTTCCAGCATCTATCAAACTAGGTCACAGACGACTGAGCCCATCCCACTTGGGGACCTGAGAACCACCCCAAATGCAGAGGCACTGCTGACCTCACCCATCAATACCTGTGTTCTCCCTTCAGGATTCTTTTCCCCTAAATTGACTGCCAGGTCACTGCAGGTCAAGCACAGATCCAAGTTCAGAAATGCCCACAAGACAGGGCATTCTGTGGCACCACTCCCACAGAAAATACTGTGACAACCTCACACTCAGGGAACTGAAATTCCTGATTCCATGGAGCTTCTGAACTACACTTCTTAGAACTCACCAGATCTGCCTTCCTGAGTGGCAATGGCAGTGCCAGTTGCTAAAACAGGCCATCTGGACTACATTTCCTGAAGATCAAAGGAAAAATATTTACCTATATTCTCCACCTCCAAGAAGATGTTTTGCTACTACAGGAAGCTCTCTGACCACACTTCCGATATTGGTGGAGCAGAGAGAAGCCTGTCCCTACTTCATGGGTGGTGATATAAATTCCTGCACTAGAGTTGACTTTACCTTTTCCTGAGTCCTCAATCAAAAATATTCCAAAGATATGACTTCCAGAAGTTCACATGCCTCCAATTATGACAGAAGAATTATTGGAAAAGGAACAAGTTAGAAGATTCAATTTTTATAAGTTAACCAGGAATGACTGTCCAGGGGACACTAGATGATTGAAAGGAGGGTAAAACTGACAGTTTAAAAAGGGGCAAGGTAGCAGGATTTGGGCAGTAGAATGATTTCATGAAGAGGAAAGCAGGTGCCAGACTAATTTCACAGAATAAAACAATTTGAGAGGGACAAGTAGAAGCATGGAAAATTCTTTGTTCTCATTTAAACTCTTCATTACACTTATTATTATCCCTACTTTGAAGGTGAAAACACCAGTTTCAGAGAAAAACATTGTCCACAATCTCAAAGCAAGCATGATGGACAAAGAGCTTGGCATTGGAGTCATTATGGCTCTAAGAACCTATGATTCAATGCTACAGATCTGAGGAGAATTAAATAGGTGGGGGAGCAGGTTTTAGTATTGAGGTCTGTCTTTTATATTTTCTGGTTAAAATATCTTTATATCAAGTTAACACTTTAAAAATACTTATTACTGAAAACTAATTAAACTAGTATGAATAAAATTTAAAAAAAAAAAAACAACTTAGAATCCTTCTCTTTGAACATAACCAGATTTTTTTCTCCTCATAAATGTTTACTTGTCAACACATATGTTTTAAAAATGAAGTCTCAAGTTCTGTATCTGTTTTCTTCTAAACTCAACTTAATTAAGCTAGAAAATTTCTAATATCAGCCACTGAAAATCTAACTCCTTCCAAATTATTGCTGTAAAATATTGCATTGAATGGATTGAGAATTTAACACAAAACAGCCTCTGACATCTGGAAGCTGATGTGGAACTCACTGCTAGGCCATGTTATTCTCCTTTAGGACATAAAATAATCACAGGATGTGATCCTCAAATGAGGTTTCTCTGAGACCACAGTAAAGAGAAACAAAAAAAGGCCATCTCTTAATTTTTTTTAGACAGAAAGAAAACAAGGTCTGTGTGCTACCTACACAATGCCAAACACCCCCTTTCCTTGGCTAAATGTGTGACTGCTATTTTTCCATTTAGACCTTTATCCTTGCTCTAATCTCCCCTCCAAATTTATTGCAGTAATCCAGATTAAAGTTATTCCTGCTTTCTGATAGCATCCAATCAAGAGTGAACCCTGCCTCCTTAGTTCCCCACCCCAAACCAAAAAGCAGGAATCCAGTCATTGCAGAAAAGTGTAATTAGTTCTCAGGTCAGTAGTCAAATTGGTAGCTAGCCATAGGTCCCTTTGGAAAACTGGGGCAAAGATTAACAGCACCCATTTTTGTAGCATTTTCCACCTGGCCACTCTGTCATTCAGGTTTTGGGTTTTGTAAACTGGCCACATTGTAGAATTGAATTAGGTGCTGTGACTGTTTTTGGTGATTCAAGTTAGACTTCAGTTTACTTGATATAGAACTTTGCCACTTACATAGATGCTTTTTTAAAATTAGTAGACTATCCATCTGTTCAACAAGGAAAAAGGTCAAGAAACCAATCATAATTATTTAAAGCTTTCAGGTCATTGTGCTTGAGCTGCAATTGGAGGCCACGACCTCATCGTTCTCTTTCCCAGTTTCTCCAGCAAAGTTAAAATCAACCAGAAAATTCCATTATACTCCTTAGTGTGACCAATATGTTCTAAGGTAAAAACTCATGGTAATCCAGAACCTTGCCTTCAACTGTTACTTCATTACCAATTGTGTTCTGTATATTTTTGCCAAATCATACTAATGACACCCAAGGCCTTACTTTTCATGGGACTTATTAGTGCCTTTAAATTTAGTGATTTGGAAACCAATTCCAAAGAACACAATCAATTCAGAAAACTCAATTCTAATGTTGTTCCTCTAGAATCACTATGAATCCAAAAATCTTTGTTGGTAAGGTTTCAATCAAACAAAACCATTATGAGATAATACAAGAGATTTATAGCAAGAAACTGGTTAACTAGATTGTGTTGCTCATTTTGCAAGTCGAAATCCCTAAAGCAGGCCATCAGGACCCCTCAGCCACAAAGTGAACATACTTAGAACAGGTGGAATGGTTTCATGCTTCAGCTCTGCTCTTAAGGATTTTCAACTTAATTTAAACTTGAATTGAATCAGGTCAACCCAGATTACTTTTACCCTTTTCTCAGTAAACTGATTATGGCCTTTAATCACACCTACAAAATACTCTTGAAAAACCTAGGTTTGTGTGTAATTGAATAACTGGGAACTGTAGCCTAGGTAAGTTGCCACATGAAATTAAAGATCACACCAATCTTTATCAGGAAGAAATTCGTTAAGGAAAAAATACTTAGTTCATGAGAATACTGTGCAGGTACTAGAAATGAGGTTGTAGTCAATTTATTAAAATGACCTTCCACAACTGTTTCAATGAGTGAAAGACTCTTGTTCGGTTACTTATATGTGCATATTGAAACATTAAAAGCAAAATATTAATAGTCTTGAGTTCCTATGACCTTCCACTTTCTTCTTTGGACTCACCTGAACTAATGTCCTTGTTTCCAAAGTCCTTGAAAAAGAATATGGAAGTATTTGTATTTTGTAAAAAATTTTAAGCCCTCTCAAGAATTAAATAGTTGTCCTAAAACATTCCATGTATAACAAAGGGTCAAGTCTCTAGATGACTAAGAGGTTCTGAGACTCATTACTTTAAAATAGTCACTGTGTCAAATTAACAGGTGATATTGTATTGAACTCAAATATTTAAACAGACACCCTATCAATATGGTTACACTTTAATAACTTGGGAAGTCTTGCTAAATTTTCTTTTTGTTTTTGCTGTTAGCCTTATTTGGGGTGACACTGATTAGTAAAAATTACATACGTTCCAGGTGTACAATTCTACAATACATTATCTATGTGTTGTGTCATGTGTCCATGAACCAGAGTCAGTTCTTTTTCCATCACCATATATTTGACTCCTCATCCCTCCTCTGCCTCGCTATTTTTTCAGAGAAAGGTCAATGTTCACTAACAATCACTATTATACGTCACTAGTTTCAAATAAAATCCCCAGCATTCACAAACATACAGGGAAGTCCATGGTGACAAGTGGGAGCTGAAACTGAATGGCTCAACAAAGACCCAGGAAACTAGATGCAGAGCTAGCAATTGGGCAGCTAGACCTCATAGACTTTGGGAGACATGAGCATGAACTAGACAAACCAGCTAGTCTCAAGTGTTCCTATGATCTTGCACTCACCTTGAGGACCCCTGCCATGCAGGTTAGGTATGAGCCCTATGTGCAGTGTTTTCAGTTTTAGGCAATAAGACCTTTGCTTTCACCTGGTGAGATTTGTTAGTTACCTGAGAGTGACTTATTCCATTATTTTCTGTCAGTTGCCAGGAAAAACTAAAGACCCTGTATTTATGATGCCATGTGTGCAGGATAGTATGGCAGTCCTGAGACAGCAATCTCTAGAAAGTCCTGCCTGCAAGGCTGGACTTTGCCTGTTGTCAAAAAAAACACAGATTTTGGTAGTTTCCACCATTCAATACTGGTTAAGAGCTGTACACTGTGCATATAATGTACAATATGGTTTATTCGTAACACCCACTTTCTTCATTTACTGGAATTTTGGTGCATGTTAAGCAGATGGTGCTTACATGATGAGCACCCAATAAGTACTGGTCTCAAATGAGGCCTTACTTTAGAAGTGGCACACATGTGGCCAAAATTCAGTGCTGGAGGACTGGAGTCACATGTAATACCATGGTGTGAAGACACCGAGAAGCTTACACCTGGTTGTCTCCAGATATCTCCCATGTACCTTTCCCCTTCACTGATTTTGGTTTGTGTTTCTTTCTTTTTTTTTTTTTTTTTCAGAATACGGTGCGAACTGTAAGTATATTCTGAGTCATCCAAACAAACCAATCCTGGTGGTCAGAAGAACCCCCATCACAGTGCAGTTGAGATAATATGACTCTTACTAAGTACATAGAATGTGTGATTATGTAGTCCAGAAAATTGATTATGAAAATGAACTTCTATTAGATAAACTTTACTGAGTAAAGCCCTTTAACCTAATACACTTAAAATCACCATGGTGTCTAAAAATTACAGAATGACATCTAAAGTTGCTCTTTCTCCTTAAAGGTTCCAGTAAGTTCACTATATATATATATGCACCTCTTTTCTGCCTAAGATCTTAAAAATCTAACCATTTTTAAATTGTGTGCCATTATTTATTTTAAACCTCCACAACATATGTATCTCCATTATATTTCTATCTCCAATACTGGCCCACTCCCTGCTTATACCTAAAGATGTGGCACATACATTACTTATAATGAATGAAAGTTGATCACACTCATTAAATTATCTGGATATTCAAACACCAAGACAAATTTTAGCTTTTGAATATTCTATCCCTAATTTTTTATTTTATACAAGGTCTGACATTAAGTTCATGAACTTATCCTAGAAAAAGTACTACATTGCTGAGTATCACTATGATCACCTTGGAAGTACTTCCCTTAAGACTCTGTGCACCGACACCAGTGCGTAGTCCACATTTCAAAGCAATTTTGGAACTCTTTCTGGAATGGCTATCAAAGCAGTCATAGAATTATATTTGCTGTCCTAAATGTCATCAAAATGTGCTCCTTTCCATATTTTCTTTATCTTTGGATAAAGAAAAAAAGTCTTTGCTGGGGTAAGATCAGATTGAGTAGGGATGGTGTTCCAATACAATTATTCGTTTACTGGCGGAAAGCTCTCTCACAGAGCTGGTGTACTCTCTCCCCATAAGCTGGTGTACCGTCATGATGCAAGATCACAAGTTGGTGAAAACTTAGGTTGTTTCTTCTAACTTTTCATGCAGTCTTTTCAGCACTTGCAAATAGTAAACTTGGTTGACTGTCCAGTTTGTACAAATTTATAATGAGCAATCCCTGTGATGTCAAAAGAGGTTTGCAACATCATTTTGACTCTTGGTCTGGTTTGGACTGAAAAAACTTTTTCGGTGATGAAGAGCTGGCTGATTTCCATTGTGCCCTTTGACGCTTTGTTTTAGAGTCCCATTGGTATATACACATGTTTAATCACCAGTGATAATATGGCCAAAAACACTGTCTTGCCTCTCCAAAAGGTCTCGGAATACGTCGACCCTCCTTTGATTTTGTTTATTGCTGAGCTCCTTCGGGGCCATTTTTCCACACACCCTTTCTCATGCCAAGATTTTCAGTTTCTGTATTGATGTTCACTTGGTCTGCTATGCTTCTCACAGTCAGCTGATGATTCTGACGCACAATTCAACAAATTTTCGCAATGTGTCAGTTCTGCTTATTAGAGACTGCCCTGACATCTATTGATCAGTAACATTTTCCCCTTAGAAAAACATTTAATCCATTTGTACACTGCTGTTTTCTTCATGGCATTATCCCCATAAACTTGGACTAACATATCCCAGAATTCACTTGCACTATTGCCAAGTATTAAAAGAAGTTTAATGTTTGTCATTGCTCTGATTCAAGCTCCAACATTGTTGCAATGGCACATAAAAACATACAATGGTATTGAATGTCATTCAGTAACACACTGCCACATGTCAGCACCAAAACAGCTGTGAGACACACATAATACTAAGGTATTAAGCCTTGCCACATAGTTTCTACCCAAGTGCTGCTCAAGCTAAGTGCGTGGTGGCAAGTTCATGAAGTTAATTAACCATTTTTCAAATTGTACATAATTAACAAGTTTGATAAAACTGATGCTTTGAGAAATTAAAACACTTAGGTAGTGGAATAAAAATGGTAACAAAATACCAAACACACCTTGCCAGATAAAGCCATTAATGAGTATACCTTTCCATATCTTCACACATATACATAGAAGCAATTTACGAATTTGATTATACTATGAATGCCACAGTCTGATTTCACAATACCCACATTATGCCCTTCTCCTGTTATTATGTCCTTGACATCACTTTAATGTCTCCATATTATTATAAAAATATATAATTTAAACAATTTCTTACTAATGGACACTTTTTTCCATTTTAAAAATTAAGTGGCATTATTGATGTAGTATTTTTTTTTTTTTTGCTTTTTGGTATGTGTGTAGCTCCCTGGCTGGGAATTGAACCCAGGCCACAGCACTGACGGCACCAGCGCCAAAGCCTTGAGCCACTACACCATCAGGGAACTCCCTGATGTAGTATTTTTTTTGTTTGAATCTAATAATCCTAAATTTCCATATTATGATTTCCAAAGCAAAGTTGCATCTTAGAAAGTTTTGTATTGATTTTCAAAAGATATGTTTTTACCAAGAAAGAAAAACCTGTAACTGTCATTCCTATACCAGTATGAATGCATTTCATAAAGTTTTATATAAAAAATGCTACAATTAGAAGGCAACATCAAATCCTGCAGGGAAATGCAAACATTTAAAAATCGATGATGAACTTAAGATTAACTAAGAAAACTTCTGGCACGAGTAACTAAATCTGATACTTACAAGGTGTTACTTTTAACCTTTTTCTGAACGCAGTGGAAAAACTCAATTATGAAAGGTGTAGTAGGCTGTTATTGCAAAGTGGACACTGTTTCAGTCTGCACTATGAGACAAATCACGTAATAGACTTGAATTTACATTGCATACACCAATGGAACACCAGACAAAAACCCAAATAAGAACGCATTTATAGAAAGCGCGTGAGCCAGAAGCCAGGTCCTTTGAGAAAACAGGTTTTAGCAAGGCTACCCGTGTGCTTGGAATCCACAGTTTGAGGGTTTTGCAAGGCACCCCAGAGCTGGGTGCACAAGGACAATACTCGGGATGTGGTTTCTGGCTTGGGTGGAAAAATATGACATTAAGAGCAAAGTCATTTGGTCTCAGAAATAATTCAAGACATGACTCATGGCCTGCCTACCTTGAAGAGAATATAATCAGTAATATTTTAACAACATGTATGAAAATGTTGATTAAATAGTTATCCGTAACTATATGTCCTAGTTAAGTTGTACTTCCGTCTTGCTTTGCTGATTCACCACTATGATCTCATTTGTTTTGCCCACCCTATAAAATAACCTCGCTGCAGCCATTGTGTCTCCATCAGAGCACAGAGAACCACCTGATACCAGCTTTTCTGTCTATGTCTGTGTCTGTATGTTTATTTCTTCATTCCCCATCACCTCCCCTCTGGTTCACCTGTTCACCTGCACAGGTTGAGGCACCCATTCTTAGAACTGAAGGTGAGGTAGGCTAGGAGCCAACAGTAACACGATACTACCAAAATAATGATGTGGGATGCAGTACCCAGTGTATTTCTACATTCCAACTCATAACTGTCTCTCCGAATTATTTATTTCAGCAGCTTTCCTCTTCCCCAATTTTTAAATATTACACATTTTCTCCCTGATTCTTTAACCAACAGATACGGAACACACATAAAAAGTGTTACAATTGCATAGATTCAACAGCAAACAAGCTCTCTGATTTCATCTAGATTACATTCTAGTGTACGCCCATTTTTTTTTAAACTTATTGGGGTCACACTGGTTAACATGAACTACATAAATCCCAGGTATACAACTCCACAGTACATCGTCCATGTACTGAATTATGTGTTCACCACCAAATGTCACTTCTCTTTCCATCACCATATATTGGGCCGCACCTCTCTCCACCCACTCTCTTCTATCAAACCCATTCTCCACTAAACTACTAACTGGGTCTATAAGTTTTTTTTTTCAGTGGATACCAATTGTAATCAAATATTAGAGTTCTGCAAATGCCTGAACAAATTCTTATTACTTCTAAGGCCTGTCTCATGTGATAACTGTAATTGTCAAGGTTCTGATTGAAGGCCATTACACACCACTTGTGTGGTTTCACAATCACGGGAATATGTTGAGCTAGGGCTGAAACATTTACTTAATGAAACAAATGTTTTCCTTCCTACAAGACTGGATGGAATTTAACATCAACATGATTTCTGTGATGAGCTTAAAAAATCGAACTTGATCTGAAGTGTCTACCACCTATCTCACACTTGTAAGGTTTCTTCCGAGTGTTTAATGACAAACTGCAGACTTTACAACATGCATCCCATTTGTACGGCTTTTCTCTTGTGGATTCTCTGATGTTTTTGCAGAGTTGAGGCAAGCCTGAAGTACTTATGACACTCCCCACACTTATATGGTTTTTCTCCTGTGTGGATCCTCTGATGACCAACAAGATTCGCTTTCCTGGGAAAACTTTTTCCACACACCTCACATTTGAATGGCTTTTCTCCAGTGTGGACTTTTTGATGAACTTGAAGGGCTGCATTACGTATAAATCTCTTCCCACACTCTTCACATTTATAAGGCTTTTCTCCAGTGTGGATTTTTTGATGGACTTGAAGGGATAAATTACGTATAAATCTCTTCCCACACTCTTCACATTTGAAT
>PVJL010019776.1:0-13229 GCA_004026885.1 Lyroderma lyra | reverse complement strand
CCTCCTCTTTTGCACTATTACATTGGCTAGAACCACTCATACAGCGTTGGATAGAAGTGGTGATAGTGGCCCTCAGTGGATTAAGAAGTTGCGTTCTAGTTCTGTTTCGTGGAATGTTTTTATCGTGAAAGGATGTTGGATGCTGTCCAGTGCTTTTCCTGCATCTATTGAGATGATCATTTGGTTTCTGTCCTTTATTCTATTGATATTGATATGTTATATTGATTGATTTTCAGATATTAAAGCAACCTTGTATTCTTAGGGTAAATGCCCTTGGTGTAGTGTGGCTGGACCTGGTTTGCTGGTGTTGAGGATTTTTGCATCTTAATTCATAGGAGACATTTGCTTGCATATGGTTTTCTTTCATGTGATATTGATTTTGGTATCAGGGTAATACTGGCCCATGGAATAAAGTTGTTTCCGTTTTGGAGGTCACATTTCTCTATGGGGTCTTTTCCTCAGCCTGCAGCTCTTCCTGCAGTTTTTCTTTCCTTGTAGATGTGCTGGGGTTTCTTCAGCTTTTGTTTGTCTGAAAAGGTCTTCATTTACCCTTTGCTGTTGACGGATGTTTTTGCTGGATACAGAACTCTAAGTGGACACTTTCTTTCTTTTGGCACTTTAAAGACGCGACTCCATTGTCTTTTAGCTTCTGTTGTTTCTGATGAGGAGTCAGCCTCATTCTTACTGTCGTTCACCTGGTATCTTTCTCTCCTGTTGTGTTTAAGAGATTTGGTTTTTACTAAGTAAATCATTTCTATTAAACGTTTTTCTTTTTCAGTGTGATGGTAATTTTCTAAACGTGGTGTTTTTGTATTTATTCTTTTTTGGGACTTACTGTCCGGGTTGACATATTTAATCAGCTTTGGAAGCGTCTGGCTGCTGCCTCTGCAGCACTTCCTCTGCCTCACCTTCTTTCTCTGTTCTCCGTTCCTCTCGGCACTCCAGTGACGTCTGTTTTACTGCGTTCGATATTGTCCCACACGTTCTTAACATGGTTGGTGGTGTTTGTTTGATTATTTTTCTGTGTTCATTGCTTTTCTTCTTTGAGTTTATTCTGTTATTAATTCCATCCAGTGACATTTTAATTTCAGATACTGTCTTACTTAGTTCCAGCATGTCTCTGCTAATTTTCCACCTGTTCATTCCTTCTGGCCTCTTTTCCCAGAACGTTGAACACATTTATAATGGCAGTTTTGAACTTCTCCTCTGCCATTTGTCCTTTTCTCTTGATCATGGGTCGCTTTTTACTGCTTTGCATGTGTAACTTTTTATTGTATAATGGACATTGTGGATGGTACATTCTAGAGACTCTGTTTTAGGCTGTCTTCCCATAAGGAGTGTTAAGTTTTGTTAGAGCAGGCTGTTAAATTACTGGGAGATCATCTTGATCCTGTAGGAGCTTTTCTAGGGTGGATCTGTTTTGGTTTTGCCCTAAATTCAAGGTTCAGCCCTTAGTTCTGGTACATAGTTTTTACTCCTAAAGTGTGGCTCTTCTGGGTTTTTAATGGAAAACCCTTCTAATGTGGCATAACTGAAACTCCAAATTCTGTTTCCCCAGTGCCGGACCACTGCTGAAATCGTTGCTTAGCTCTTTCACCCACAGCGACGCTTTCTGCTCGATCCCTTCCTTTCTCTCTTCTTTCTTTTTACCTCTCCTCCCCGCCGGTAACTGACCGGCCCTTGTAAGATACTCAGAGACATCATGGCTTCTCGGTCTTTTGGCTAAGATAGCGTGCAAAGTACATCATAGTTTTATGTATGTGTACAGGGGGAACTCTGAAAACCCTGGAATTACCTTTCTCTGATGTGAGAGAGATTGTGCACTCGGAATGTGTTCCTTCGGGTCTGTGAATCAAAGTTTTGAGAAGGTTGCATCACAGTTTGTGGAAGAAACGTCCCGTGCTGTTGGAGACGATGGTTCTTCCACGATGACGACGCACCTGCCCGCGCTGTGCTGCGTGTTGGGCAGTTTTTGACCAAGAACAGGATGGCCCCCGTGCCTCACCCTTCCTGTTCACCCGATGTCACCCCAAGCGACTTTTTTTTTGTTTCCCTGGATGAAAAAAGTCCTCAAAGGGAGACGTTTTGGTGATGTGGAAGAGGAGGAAGAAAAAAGCGGCAGAAGCACCAAGAGGCATTAAATTGACGAGTTCAAAAACCGATTTGAGCCGTGGAGAAAAGTCTTGACGTGTATTGCATCCAGCAGGCAGGACTTTGAAGGAAACTGATGTTTAAACGTCTGAGAACACACACAGTGTTTTGTACATGAATTGCCTTTTTTTGGGGTCCCCCTCATACACTGGGAAAGGAATCTCCCCATCCAGCTAATCGCCACACCCGTCACCTGACCTGCTTTTCCGTGAGCACGTGTACGTCGTGCTCTCTAGGCCGACGGCAGCTAACAGCACGCGTCCCCAGCTGCGGTCCGCGCTTCGCATCCGGTAGCTGCGTGTCTGCGTCCCTCGCCAGCCTCTCTGCGTCCTGGCCGCCCCCAGCCCCGGCGGCCCCGTCATCACGCTGTTTCTATGGGTTACACTTGCTTTTCCGTGTGTTTTCTCGGTGTCCCCTCCCACCACGTACGGTTAGGAGTCAGCTGAGGATTGGGAGGAGTTTAATGCCGATTCGGGGCTTTACCACCTTTGTTGGTTCTTTCAGCCATTCTGTAGCTCTGAACTCAGCCCTCCCTCCCCTCCTGTCGTGAGTCAGTGTAGGCCCTGTCCCCCTGCTCCCTGTGAGAGCTGGGACGTGCCCTCTGCTCCGGCCACTTCAAGAGGCAGCTCCGGAGTTTGTTCTCTCTTGTCCAGAGGTTGTGCTCCCTCCGGTTTCTGCCTGTTTGCAATGGGGCTCCAGTGCCTTCAGGTAGCCACTTCAAACCTTTTGTCCAGAGTTTCTCATCAGCAGCAGCAGGAGGATTAGTCTGACACAAGGTGCTCCCTCTTCATTTCTGGAACCAGAATTTGCAGGGCTGGACTTGTACACCCTGCGTGACGTGCACCTGATGGGGTGGGAGGGACCAGGACTGAAGCGGGGGTCGGGCGTGCCTGTGGCGTCGAGCAGAGGAAGCAGCAGCTGACGGGCGCAGCTGTGCTGTTGGAGAGGCGCAGGCTGTGGAGTCAAGGAACCAGGCTTGTCGGGCTGGGAGGCGGGCAGTCCTTGGTGGTCACTGTCTGTGCTGATAGCTGTCCGGTGGCGTGATGGGGAGAGAGGCCTGGTAGGGGACAGGAAGAGCAGACAGTTCCTTGGGGAAGCCTTGGTGTGGGGCAGCGTGTGTGCGGTCATGCACATGCGTGTGGGCATGCGTGCATAGACCGGAATGCACTGCAGACACTGGGGAGAAGCGCCAGGAGGAGCGGCTGTGGCAAGGTGTGAGGGTGAGGCCCAGGGCGTCGGGGAGCAGGGACCCTTCCTGGTGTGAGAGGGTGGGAAGGTGGGCGAGGTACCACTTGAGACCTTGTGCTGCTTCTGTGAGTTCAGGGGGCAAGGGTGGTGGCGGGCTGAGGAAGGAGCAGAAGAAATAAAGTGGTTCTCACGTTCGTGTTCTGTTGCTGCGTAACAGACCACCCCAGTGACTAGCAGCTTCAAACAACCATCTTTGGTTTTGGTCTGGAGTCCGTGCGGGGAGCTCACGCTGGGCTGCGCTCCGCTGGGATGGCCCCTCTGCTCCTCGCTTGTCAGCCCGGCGTCTTCACGTGAGCGGGGTCTCGGCTGCATGTTCTGGCCTCTCCCCGGGCTTCTGCGTCCTCGTCCTCGGGGAAGCTGGCCGGGTCCTCACACCCTGGTCACACCTGTCCCTCTGCCACCTAGTGGTCGCAGCAGGCGTGGCCGTTTCGGGATGGGCAAAGAGATGGCACTTGTTGGGGTGAGCTCTGTGGAGTTTGTGCTCATCTCAAGTGTGTCACTGTTGTCTCAAGAGCGGGAACCAGCTTCCTAGAGAGAGATGCGATCACTGGGTGTGTTCAGTGTTCACGTGAGGTTTGTGGTCATTAATCTGAAACACGTGAGACTGAAGCCAGGTTTTCGCAGAGAAGTCTCTGCCCAGCGCCCCTGTGCCCTGATGATGGCAGTCCCCAACGTTTGTGGGCGCTTCCTGTTTGTCAGGCGTGGGTTCAGCACTCCACGCAAATTGCCTTGTTTAATACTCACAGGACGCTTTTCAGGACAGACTGTCATTGTCCATGCTTTACGGCCGGGAGACTGAGGCACAGAGTTTGAGGAACTTGGGTCAGTAGGCAGTGGGGCTGAGCTTCAGGCCCGGCAGCTGCGTCTGGAGTTGAGGTTTCAGCCGTCAGGAACACTGTGACCTTTGTAGAAGTCATGTCTGCCACCATGTGACCATTGTGACAGCTAACTCACACCGGCACTCGGGGCAGGCCCAGTTCCAAGCACTGCACTTTGCCCCAGTGAGCCTGTCTGCCCACCCTTAGTGGTCAGTATTTTTATCCCTGTCCCCACGGTCTCCCTGAGGCACAGGGAACTCAATGGCTCCGTCCTCAGGGCATGAAGATGGGGTACCCTGAGCCTGTGTGTCTGCCCAGGCCCTCTCCCTCACCATGGGCACCACGCAGAGCCCTTTAGGATCCGTCTTCTCTGCTAGAGGTCAGGCCTTTGGGGTGGGGCTGTGCTGTCTCCCCTCTCCTCCTTTACTGCTGCATGGACGATTCCTGGTGACCTCTGCCAGGGCTGTGTCCGCACTGACACCTCTTAGAGCTCCTCTTCAAGGATTTGACTCCCACCTCTCAGCCTGCCGACGGCTCCATTTTTCCCTGTTGAGATATAATTCACATACCATAACCTCCACCCTTTATTTAACATGTGCTCTTCAGTGGCCTTCCGTAGATTCACAAGTTTGGACAGTGTCACCTCTGTCTAACCCCAGGGCAGTTGTCACCCCACAAAGAAGCCACTGCTCAGCTCTGCAGATGTTCCTCCACCTGCAGGGCTCAGTCCCCTCAGGCTGTCCCCTGCTTCGCCTCTTTCTTGGCCCTCCCTGCACATGCACCTGCACCCTGGGCAGTGCCTCCTGTCAGCTTCCGCCTTCCATCAGCTTCCTCCAGCTTCGTCACCCCCTGCATCTCCTTTGACATCATTTTTCTTTATCCGCTGGTCCAGCGTCTGGTGTCATGTGGAGACTGAAAGCAGTGACTGCTGTCAGCCAACCTGCGTTCAAGTTCTAGAACTGACATTGATTAACCTTGTGACCTTGGGCCAGTCCTGTGATTTCAAACTGAACTGCTGCCCCGGGCTGCACTGGGCCTGTGCAGAACCTCCCACAGGACCGTGCACAGTACAGGGGGCCTGACTCCCGGCGGTCACTATGACCGGGCACTTCCACATCCAAGTGGAAAAAACCTGGGCCCACTCAAACTGTGAAAAGGACACATATCCAGAATGTTGAGGCCATCTCGTTCGTGACAGCGATTAATCAGAAGCAACCTGAAAGAACCTCAGTAGGGAAGTGGGCCAAAAATACTTTTTTAAATAAAGAAATAGTGTCTGCTGTATTTAAAATGAAGAAATTAAAGCCGCCTCTGTCGGTATAGATAACTTTCTAAAATACAGAGTTGAACTTAAAACAGTTGGAGAGCACACGTATATGTTATGAAAGTATTTCAGGATGTTCTTGAAACAGTGCATTACCTACAGACACATTAGTAGTAAAAGAATTAAATTACAGGCCCTGCAAGTTAATGGTTATCTTGGAGGGAGAGGGGAGCTGAATGGGACGTGGGTTCCTCAATGCATTAGAAATGTTTTTTTGTTTTTTAAGTAGGAGACATGGGAACAAATGTTAGCGTTTATTAAATCTCACTACATGAGTATTTATTATACTCTTTTCTGGACCCTTTTGTATTTTTAAAAATTCTCATAATTTAAAATAAATAGAAATATTTGAAGCCAGATTATTACAGTGTGATTCCCTAGGAGAGGTGACGCAGACTTGGAGAGGGCCGAGGAAGGACGGGAGGGTTGGCTCAGCCGTCGTGGGTGACGTGGGGACTTGCAGAGCGGGCAGGAGTTGGCAGAGGGGCGGTGCAGACAGAGGTGGCGGCTGGAGAGGCCGGGGTCGGGGCGGGGGCAGAACCCACGTACTGGCCCTGGTGTGGAGGCTCCAGTGTGGTCTTTGTTCCCCTTTCCTCTTCCGTCTTGTCCGTTTCCCTTTTCTTTTGCACTGAGTTTGAGTCTTTGTGTATCTTTCCTGTCTCCATTCACCGTGTCTGACCTTCCCCTAGGTTTCTGACGATGTGCAGTGGGGTTTTAACAATTGTTTAAATGTCCTTGCCTGCAAATTCTGGTATCTGTGTTTTTTCTGGGTTGGTTTCGATTGATTTTTCTCTTCGTTATAGTTTGTGATTTCCTGCTTCCTTGCATGCCTGGTAATTTTTCTTTGGATGCCAAGACACTGAATTTATCTTGTCAGACGCCAGATATTTTTGTATTTCTGTATTTCTTGACCTTTGTTCTGGGATGTGGTTAAATTACTTGGAAACAGTTTGATTCTGGTGGGTCTTGCTTTTAAGCTTGTCGGTGGGAGTAGAGTAATTCTTAGTCTAAGACTGATTTTGGCCCAACCCAAGGCAGGGGTCTTCCGAGTGCTTGCCCAGCGCCTGAGAATCAGGGCGATTTCCCTGAGCCGGAGGGCAGGGGAAGAGCCCCTGGCCTCGGCCCCCCGTGAGTTCCCCATGGTCCTGGTACCCGTCTCAGTGCTGCTTGCCCTCGCCTGTCTGCCTCACTCATGTGTGCAGAGGCTGCGGACCCCCGCACAGCTGTCCCCTCCGGTGTAGGGCGTCTGAACGCCGCGCTGTGACTCCCTGCACCCCCAGCTCTGTGTCTTCAACTCCAGAGGCTGCTGAACTCGCCTGGTTCCTCTGCTCTGGCCCCGGACGTCTTCTCAGGCAGAAAGCTGGACGGTCAGAGGGCCACCCCGTCTCCTGTCAGGGACGACGTCTCCATTGCCAGGGTCGTCTTGAAAACTGTTTCACATGTTTTATCCTTTTTTTTTAAAGTTGTAGGCCGCTCCCTGTTATTTCTTCTTAGCTAGGAGCAGAAGTATCAAAGACAGAGGTCTTGGGGTGAAGGCTAAGGTGGCCTCCACAGCAGCCGTGGGCCCTGCGGGAAAGCCGCCCCTTTCGGGTTGGGATACCCGGGAGGGAGAGCAGATGGGGCCTTTTCCCCGGTGTCCTGGGCATGACCGGGTTTCGTGTGCATAGGGACGGAGGTGGGGATAGAGCTTGGGAGAAGGTTCCGCAGGAAAACCCAGGGCTGCAGAATGCGATCCTGAGGGCATGAGCAGACAGACCCGCCATTGGTGACCAGAGTCTGGGCTGCATGACACAGGTGACAGAAGGCTTGGGTCCTTCCTGCAGGGGCAGGGTGTGGGAGACGGTGATGTTGCCAAATGCTGGGGGTGGGGAGTCTCAGGGTGTCTGTGCCTGTTATGGAGGCGTCACTCATTTCCTGGTTGCATGTCCCTCCTGATGTTGCTGCTGTTTGGGGTTATGGTGCCACTCTTTCTCTAGCTAACACTAGGTGGGACTTGTCAGGAAACTCTATATGAGGTCGATCAATTGATTTGCAAACTCATCCTAGAAAACGTGCCACATACCTCACCGCTGAGCGTCACTACGGTCACCTTCAGAGAGCACTCCCCTTGGAAGCTGTGCACTGATGCCAGCACCTAGTCCACCCTTCAGAGCAATTTTGGAACTCTTTCTGGAATGGCCATCAGAGCTGTCATCGTACCCAAAATCTGACCATTAAGTTCATGAACTGGCCACCATGTGCTTGCGTTGACAGCACTGTACAGACAACTTGGTAAGGTGACACTGAGGTGTGTGTACAGTGCTGCCAACGTAAACGCATAGTGGCCAGTTTGTGAACTTAATTGTCAGGTCTGCGGTATGGTGACAGCCCTGATAGCCATTTCAGAAAAAAACAGGTGCAAAGTTCCAGAAAAAGAGTTGCAGATTTGCACTGAAGGGTGGACTAGGCGCTGGCGTTGGTCTGTAGCATCCTAAGGGAAGGATTTCACAGGTGACCGTAGTGACATTCAGCAATATCGTTTCATTACGACAACCAAGAGGGTTCATGGTAACTCCTTAATATCGTCTAATACGTGCATATTCTGATTCTCCCAGTAGCTTCAAGAATATCTTTTTTTCTATTCGACGTGTTCTAATTGTAGCCAAACAAGATCTAAATGTTAGTATGTGTCTTAATCTAGAATAGTGGCCTCTCTCGTTGCTGAAGTATAATTGTCGAAAGGTGCAATCCTGACGTTCGTTCGTGGGCTGCAGCAGACCAGCCCCAGGCTCCACTTGCCTGCCTGTATTTTCTCCTGTAGACCTGGGGGCAGGCCTTTGACTAGGGAGTACGAGGCAGTGAGAGATCACAGTGGGGGCACTTCTAAGTGCTTTTCTTCTACAAGTTGTGATGGATCCCCATCACCTTGTGACCAGTCACCTTGTGACCAGGGGTGTGCCTCTCCTGAGGTGACCGTGTACAGGTAGGAAAGTGGACAACTTTGTAAGCACCTTTCTCGTGTCCTTGAGTGTGACATTGCCCCCAGTGAGCCGGTTAACCAGACTCATCGGTACCAGTCTCTGCGGGAGGAGCAAAGAAAAGGGAGATTTTAGTTCTTGAAGCCTGAATGGTTCTGATAATTTGAATACTAAGTAAAGATACTGATTTTTGTTTCTCTTTTCCCTGTCATTTTGGTAAGTTAGCTTTACAAAGGCAGAACATAAAATAAGTTTTTCCCCTTTTATATTTCAGGTGAAGAGATTATAAATAGTCTTCTGAATGAAAAAATTTTTCTTAAAGTTGCATATATTCCAAGAAAAAAACCCCAAATGTTGTTATATATTGCCTGAATACAAAACTTAAACAAGAAGTTTCCACAGAAGGTAAGACAGTTCTCTTTTTGATTTTGCTTTACTGTGTTTTTGGGCAAAAGCACTGTCGACGTGGAAGTTCAAAGATGACAGCAAAAATTTCATGTGCCAGGTGCATGCAGTCCGGTGTCTTTTGGTGGTTTTTGATCCCGATGAGTCTGGTTCTGTGATGCTGTTTTGTGGAAAACCTACCTGGTGGTCTTCAAACCAAAGTGTGGCCCGGACGCAGCAGGGCCTGTCGCGCGTGCGTGTCGTGTCCGGAAGCGGCGGGGGCCGTCGCACGTGCGTGTCGTGTCCGGAAGCGGCGGGGGCCGTCGCGCGTGCGTGTCGTGTCCGGAAGCGGCGGGGGCCGTCGCGCGTGCGTGTCGTGTCCGGAAGCGGCGGGGGCCTGTCGCGCGTGCGTGTCGTGTCCGGAAGCGGCGGGGGCCTGTCGCGCGTGCGTGTCGTGTCTGGAAGCGGCGGGGGCCGTCGCGCATGCGTGTGGTGAGGTGCACATGAGAGCGGCGTGGACACGGGTGCCATCAGGGCGCGTGCTCCCCGTAGAAGGTGAAAGAGGAAGCGAAGGGTTTGTGCCTCCAGTAGTATCAGGTGCTGCTGACATTGGCCGGACAAGGGGCCCTCGGTGTTCCTCGCGGGAAAGGACTCGGGAACGCCCGGGTCAGCGAAGCAAGCAGGTGGCGGAGCAGGAAAGGGCAGCTGGCCGTAGAAGGGAGGCGGGCTTGGTGGAGAGCCGCTGCCCCGAGAAATGGGCTGGTGGTGGAAGTAGACCACCTGCCAAGGAGCGTCTGCTGGGCTGACAACAGCTGTCTCATCAACATGCGTAGAACCAGTGGACAGTGGGGCAGTCCTTCCCGGTGCAGAGAGTGTGACTCTTAGGGTACAGCATTGTGTATCGGGAATTACGTTGCGGTTAGAAAGTCACATAGACGGCAGCTTTATAAACATAAAGTACCTGGGCTTAAGTCTACTGAGAGTTGTGTAGGACCTCTGTGGAGGGCATTGTAAGTTTTGAGAGAAAGTAAGGAAGCCTTGAGTAAACGGGCAGATGTGCCCTGGTTTTGGATTGGCGCACTCAGGGTTGTAAATGTGTCAGTTCTCCCAAAACTGATCTAGAAGCTCATCATGACCTCATTGGAAACACCCAAGAGCTGTGTGGAGGGTTGGGGTCAGGAGGGAGAAGTTGACATGCTAACTTTAAAATGAGATGAAAACGGAAGGGTCCTTGAAAACACAAGACGTTTCCTAGGGATTGCAGTTGCTCCTGTGTGTGAAGTCTTGGCGAGGCGTCATTTCGAAAGTCCGGAATGCTGGTGTTCTTGGCGGTGTGGTCATCAGTCCCAGTGTGCCCAGGGCAGGTCCAGGTAGCCTGTGGTCCTCATGCCATTATTAATAGCGTGCCCTTCTGTCACGTGTCCCTTTGGAAGACTCATTCTGCTGTTTCTGGAAGGGGTTGGCTGCACTCCTGTGTGCAGTTCGCTGGGTGTGGTGGTGGTGTTGGATGCGGGACACTTTGCCAGTGCACAACCCCAAACCCGGAGTGGCATCTGACGACAGCAGAGGAGAGCTTCCTGCTCCTTGATAAGGACATGGTGGTCAGGGAGGAGCCACAGGCGGCACCCAGCCCGGGGTTGTCCAGGGCCAAGTTTTCCTGCCCTTGGTGGGTTCTGCGGCCCCTCTTGTCACCCGCCTCCTTGCTGTGCTTCAATGAGGCAGCCACAGAGGCCGCCTCCTCCACTGGGGACGAGGGGGTGGGTGTTAGCTTTAAAAGGGGAGGCAACCAACCCCCGCCGAGCTTGTGATGTGCGAGCATATCCGTCACATCACGTCTCCTGTGTCATCCACTCAGTCAGTCAGTCCTCGGGGATGCCAGGTGCACCCCCTAACTCCTCGGTGAACTTTCTAAGGAAGTGTGGTCATTTTCCAGGTGAAACAGAAGAAGAATTGCCTTGGGCCACACGTAGAACATGCTCACACTCACATAGCTGATGGGCTTTAAAAAAAATCACAAAAAAGTCTCATCTGTTTTAAGAACGTCAGGTTTCTGTGTGGGGCTGCAGGTGAGCTTGCTTGGTGTAGACGGAGCTGCTGTGCGCGCCCCCCCCCCCCCCGCCCCGCAGGAGGTCTGGCGGCCGTCTCCCCGGCCTGTGTCTGCGCTGGGACGTCAGAAGGGTTGCTCTGGCTCTTGCCGTCTTGTCTTGCATCAGGCAGGAGGCTTCACACCCAGGAAGGCCCTGAGGCTTTACTGTCACTTCCACGCACACCCCTTATCCCAGAACTTAGTCACACGGCTGCACCTGGCTGCAGGGGCAGGCTGGGCAAGTTAGACTTAAGGACAGTGGCCAAGGACCCCACTAAAATGCCACTGCTGTCTGAGAAGGGGAGAATGAAAGCGGGGACACCTAGGATGCCTCCCACACCTGTCGGGGCACACAGGTGGGCGGGGCGGGCCCAGGTCCTGGGCTCCCGTCTGCTCGGGTCCCTGCTCTGCTCGTCCACTGCTCCCACTCCGTCTCAGGAAGGGTCAGCCTAACAGCTTCTGTCAGGTTCGCTGAACCCTCAGAGGATTCCAGTTGCCTGTCAGGCCTGGAGCCATGACCCAGGGGTGGGAGGGGCTGTGAGAGACAGCCCTGCCCTAAAGGAGCTCATGTCTGTGCTGGGGACAGCCACACATGCTGGTCATCCAGGCGGAGCCAGGCCTTGTTCTGAGAGGCTGGCTCTGCGTCTGCTCAGCGCTTGGGTCGTGTCTTTGCAGCAACCTCAGGCGGGCCGCACGTGCCCTGACCGCCTGAGCTTGGACTTGTGTCAGCCGTCGTCTCCTAACCGTGTGAATTTGCCTGTGTTAGTGGTTATTTCTTCACACACTTGCATGTTTAGTCATCTGTTCCTCCCACCGTGGCACTCCCCTTTTTAAAATTCAGCCTGTTTGTGTGTGTGTGTTTTGGTCTTTTCCTCGCGGGTGGACGGTGCCCAGTGCAGACATGGTCTTACGTGTGGCTCAGTCGATAGCACAGATAGTTGCTGTCTGCTGTGGACGCACATCGCCGTGTTTTCCGGGCCAGATGGCATCCCAGCGGCAATGTTGGTAAACATGTCACCGCTGCTGTTTGGGAGGGTACAGGGCAGGAACTTGTCACATCAGAGTGTTAAGCTGCCAGTGTGATGCCACTGAGGTGGCCTTGGGAAAGGTCATGGTCAGCTCTGGGCAGCATTGCACACTACTCTGGCCACCACTGAACCCGTCCTCTGTGGGGAGGGGACCCTGTCTGTTTCCTTCTCTTGTTTACAGTCAGGGTCTTGGGAGGTAAAGGGTGCCGGCCCCCGGTTCTAGGCTCTGAGCAGGGTAACGCGGGCAGTCTCACACACAGGGATGCTCACAGGTCCCAGAGGTCACAGCACACCCACGACTCTGATCGTGAATCTTTTTTTTTTTTGCTTTTTGGTATGTGGGTAGCTCCCTGAGCGGGAATCGAACCCCGGCTGCAGCGCCAATAGCGCCAGCGCCGAAGCCTTAAGCCACTACACCATCAGGGAACTCCCTGATCATGAATCTTAAAAAACAAAAATCCAGCTTATGTGTGGCCAGACTGTTATGAGGGAGCATGTCAGATTGTAATTTCTCTTAGCAACAACCTGTACCTCAGAATGTTCTTTTGTGAGGAGCTCTGTTCATGGAACTATGTGGTCGTATGGGCGGTCTCTTTGGAACCTACTTTCTGATGATGAGTACACTAACCGGAAAAGTAAATTAAGAGGCAGAACTTGAAGTTCCTTTCGTAAGCTGTTGGGTAAGCATCTGGAAGATGGTGGTGGTGCTTTGCCTGGTGATCCAGGTGGACTGTAGAGGGCGGGGGGCATCGTCCGGCTGTGGCAGGGATCCTTCTGAGTCCACAAGTCAGCAGTAATTTGCAGGAAGGATGCCTTTGGGTCACGTGGGAAGCCGGGCGAGAGCCTTCTGTGTGCACGGGGCTCGCTGAGGCGATGCTGGCGCTCCTGTGTGCAGTGCTGCCAGCGTTAAGCGCACGGTGGCAGGCTTGCGAACTTGATTGTCAGAGTTTGGATACAATGACAGCTCTCATGACCATTCCAGAAAAAGAGCTCCAAAATGGCTTTGAAGGGTGGACTCAGTGCTGGTGTCGGTGCACAGCTCCCCAAGGGGAGTCCTTTGAAGGTGACTGCAGTGACACTCAGCAATGAGGTTGTAGGATGAGTTCACAAAATTAATTGTCCGATCTCGTATAGCATGTTAGCATCAGAGAAAGACTTCACGGCACGTACGCGGGCATACCTGGGAGGCACCGTGCGCTGGGGTCCAGACGTCCACAACTCGGCAGGCAGGTC
>PVJL010019775.1:0-13234 GCA_004026885.1 Lyroderma lyra | reverse complement strand
TCAGAAAATTGGGAATGGAGCTACCATTTGACCCAGCAATCCCCCTTCTGGGGATCTACCCAAAGAACTTGAAAACCTTTGTCCGCAAAGACTTATGTACCCCAATGTTCATTGCAGCGCTGTTCACAGTGGCCAAAACATGGAAACAACCAAAGTGCCCTGCGACAGATGACTGGATAAAGAAGCTGTGGTACATATAGACAATGGAATATTACTCAGCTGTAAGAAAAGATGAAATATTGCCATTTGCAACAAAATGGATGGACCTGGAGATCATCATGCTAAGTGAAATAAGCCAGACAGAAAAAACAAAGAACTGCATGATTTCACTCATACGTGGAATATAAAACTGAAAGCAAAGAAAAAAAGAAATGAACAAACAAATAACCCATGGACACAATCAATAGTTTAATGTTTATTTGGGGACGAGTGGGTTTGGGAGGGGAGAAAGGGGAGGGGGTGGGAGAGGAGGGGGGGAAGCTAAATATAAGGCGATGGAAAGAGAAGTCACATTAGGTGGTGAACTTATTATACATCAAGTTGACAATGCACTGTAAAAATGTATGCCTGAAACCTATGTAATCCTTGCTAACAGATGTCACCCCAATAAGTCTAACAATAAAAATGAATTTAAAATGGAAAAAAAAAAGTTGATGGAGAAAGCGGCTGCTGATATTTGACGTGTTTCACAGTACCTATCACCTTTTTTTTTTACAGTTATTAAAATAAAACCATGGAAAATTCTATATCTGTGAAAAAGTACAAAAAATAGTGAAGGACTTAGAAAGAGAATTAGAAGTTTTGCAAAATTGAGACCCATTTTATGTAGACTTTACAGTAGGAAAGACTGGCAATCTGAATTGAATTTAAATCTTGGGCAATAACTTTGTGTTTTCTTTATTTGGTTCTTTTTCCCACTTGAAATAACGATGATGATCACTTTTCACAAGAGCAAAGCTAACTCAGATGGTGTGTATCTGTAACACGTTCATTGCCTCTTAATCGCTGCCTCACGCCAACTGAATCGCTCTCCCACGTCCACCTCCCCCACCCCGAGGTGCAGTCAGCAGGTTTGGAACTTCACGTAACGGGCATTACAGGCGATGCGTGCTGCACGCCTGGCTTCTCTCGCTTCCCGCTGCGTCTGTACAGTGTGTCCGTGCTGCACCCGGCGGACCCGGTGCACTCCTCCCCTTTGCCAGGCGCCCGGCCATCACGGTGCACTCCTCCTCGTTACCGAGTCGCGCCCGGCCAACCCCGCGCACTCCGCCCCATTACCGGGCCACGCCCGGCAGACCCAGCACACTCCTCCTCGTTACCGGGAGTGCTCTTTGGCATCGCCATAGCACGATGCACTCACACAGCCTCCTCTGACGACACCTGGGTGGTTCTGGTGTTGTGCGCTCCGAACAGCCCCACGAGCACGCTTGCACGTGTTTTTTGGTGAACGTGTACACACATTTCTCTTGAGCATGTGTGAGGAAGTGGGCTCATTGGGTCACAGGGATGTGTATGTTCACTGCCCAACAGTCACCTCAAGTGGTCCATCCAGTCTGTGCTGCCATTAGCACTGCGTGGGAAGTTCTATCTGCTGCACATCCCCCAGCGTGTGCCCTTGTCTCCTCCGCCTAGGCGTCCTGGTTGGTACGCACTGGGGTGCCATCGTGGTTAGATGTGCATTTCTCTGGTGAATAATGAGCATCTTTCACGTGTTTATGGACTATTTGGTTCTTCCCTTTAAGAGGTGCCTACTCAGGTCTTTTGCCTGTTTTCCCTTTCGGTGACTGTTTCTCCTTACTGATGGGTGATACTGATGTACATATTCTCTTTCTTTGTCAGATATGTGTGTCGCAAATGTTTTCTCTCATTCTATGGCTTTTTCTTTTCTTAACAGTGTTCTCTGATAAATGGAAAGTTTTAAATTTTTTGGGTGGTTCCCTGACTGGGAAGAAAGTTTTAATTTTATTGTAGTCATCTTTACACTTTCTTTATTTTTTTAGATCAATTTGTTAAAATGTGGGGTATTTTTTAAATTCAATTTTATTCTTAGACTTATTGGGGTACACTTTCTTTTTATGTTCTATGTAAAATATCTTTGACTAAAGCAAATGATGACAATGGTCTTCTTGTTCTAAAAGTTGTATTGTGTCATTTTTATATTCAGATCAACAATGCATTTGAAATTAACTTCTAGTAAGGTATTTTCCTCCCATCTCTGTCCATGTGACCTCCGCTGTTCATTAAAAAGGCTGGGCTTGTCCACTGCACTGCACCAGCACCGTGTCCGCGTGTCAGAGAGACACACATAACTGCACCCATTTCTGGACTCCATCCTGTCCCTTCTGTCGCCTTCTCTGCTCTGTGCCAGGACCACAATCCCTTAATTGCTGCAGCTCTCTGCTGCATACCAGCATCCACAATGGTAAGTCCTTCCACCTATTTCTCAAAATCCCCTTGGCTATCCTTCACCAGTTGGTTCATTTCAATTTTAAGGATGGGAGGTGTGGGTGTGCAGAGGCAGACTGGCTGGAAGAGGTGGTTTGGGGCAGGAGGCTGTTCTCTTCTGAGCTACCCTGCTTTCCAAGTGAAGAAGTACGTGAGGTCATTGGCTGAGCACGAGGGTCTGGAGCTGTGGAGGCAGAGGCAGGAAGCACTCATCCAGGAGCATGACAGGTGGACCAGGAGGGCAGTGCTGTGACAGCCCACTAAGACGTGTGCTCGCAGGTCTGCACAGGGACCATCAGTGTCTGCTCATCTTCCCAACTCCTGATCATGTGTCTGCAGTCAGAGGAGCACTGCTGATGAGGTGGATGTGACCAGATGTGGGGCTCTGCCACATGAAGGGCATGGGGCATGGAGTTCAAGCATGACAAGGGAAAGGGGCTACAAGGGTCTGTGCTCTCTACAGCGGTGCCGGGGTCAATGGGTTGACTAGACAGGTTTGAAGCAAGGACACAATGGTGACCTTGGGATGCTGGAAAGATGGCGGCAGCTGAAGAAGCACACATTTGGGATTAGAGCTGTGTAAGTGGTGCAGCTCTCGGAAGTAGTAGGGGAACGCAGGTGACAGTGACATGGGGGGAGTGGCTTGGGAGAGAGAACAGTGTGGTCTGAGGATGACAGGGCAGATTCTGCTCAGCGGAGCCTGAAACCACTAGTGACAATGAGTGAAGCAGTGCTATGGGGACAGATGGCGGTGTCGGGGCCTGGGAGTGGCGAGGGGACCCTGACAGACCTGCCTCATGTGGACAGGATGCAGGCTGGCCAGCATCAGCCAGAACCAGGAGGCAGAGGGGACCATCCAGGACAGACAGGGGTCATGAGGGATTTCACAGCAGAAGGGTCCGTGGAAAAACTTGTGGATTCAGGGGGAGAGGGACCATGTCGGCATGTAGGATGGGCAGAGAGAGACAGAGATCAGGATCTTGGTGACAGCAAACACTGGAACACCGGTGTTACGAGAAAGACTCAATTAAATACGGTGAAGGGCGTGCTGGGATTTCTTCCAGACTAGCTCTCAGGAGATGGTGGTCAGTCTCTTTCTGTGGATGGAGCTGGGCCTCCTGACTATCCACCCTGACTACTGCGGCCACACTGCTCATGCTCAGGCACACAGGTGCTCTGGGGCCTCCTCCTGGGCCTATAGGGGGCTGCAGAGGCAGGGGGTGCATGTGTCCCCCCAGAACTTACACAGTATTTCTGTTAGACATGACATGATCAATTAACAATTATCCTCATTTAGAAATCCCTGAACAAGTAATTGAAATCTTTCAGCCTCTCTCACAGGAGCCAAGGGGAACAGGGCTGACAACTCCATTTCACAGGCATGTGGGTGCACACACATACATGCACACACATGAATGCATGCTCATACATGCACACGCATACTCTCATACACACACATACTCTCACACATGCATGCGCACACACATGCACACTCATACACTCTCACACATGCACACACATGCACACACACACACACACACACACACGTGCTCACACACACCCTCTACCCACACTGTAAACAGCACACCGTGCAGGCGTCCTCTTCCATCCCCTTCCTCCATCCCAGTTTTAAGTCGTCAGTGTTGCCCACCCAGCATGTACTCAATAAATACCAGTTACTAAGAGTGCACATATTACATTCATAAGTATTTAGTTAATACAAAAAAACTTACAAAAATGTAAATGTGATGCTTAGAAGTTTGCAGGAAACAGCAGTTTTTCCAAGTCTTACTTTGACTTTGGAAAATGAGCATAACACATGGGGCTGTGGCTCTGAGACCACACGTGTCCATGTCACAAAGAACGGCTCCCAGATGAGCACCCAGCTAACAGATGTCCCTCCTGTCAGACCATGTGGGTTCTCCTGACAATAGAATCGGGGTCACGTAAGCTGTGGGTGCCCCCTAGGTTCACAGTCCCTAATTCTAAAGCAGTCTTTTTAAGAAGACACACTTTGAGGTGAATCTTGTCAGGAAACTCCGTTGCGTTTCCTGAATAGCTAGTTGTTCAGACAGATGGGAATGTACCAGGTACAGAGGATGCAGAACATCTGGCTTCATCCAGATGACCCCCTTACAGAGATCAAAGATGAGGGACCCAGGACTGGAGCTCAGATGAAAGCTGGTTTTATGTGAAAGCTTGGTTTCATTCTCCCTTGTCCTACAGCGATATTCCAGAATTAACATCAGTGTAACCTTCCTCTGTATCCTACCTTGATATTATAGAGTGTTGTCACGTTCCTTTATCATTCTAGATATTAAATATTCTTGGTGTGTCACCTCTTTGACACCTTCATTTCCCTACGTGTTCTATGGCACAAAAATACTTTTTGCCTCAAACCTCTCAGTCCCTGTCCCTCCTAATTCACCCAACATGTGTCTTTACTCAAACATGACTCTCACTGTGCCATGATACCTCAGCAGACACCCTCCCTGGGTCCCCACTGACGACTACAGAATGGGAACGAAATGAAAATAATTGCTTCTGGGTCAGTCGCTTTTCAAACATCCTATCTACTTGATATTCATGTCCACTCTGAAGGTAAAATGTTTTTATTATTTTGAAAAAATATTTATGAAATATTTTAACAAATGTCCTCATTTATGGATAATGGAATGCTTCCAGTACACTTGGAAATAGTGCCTTTTTGAATCTCACATTTCTTGAAGCAATTTTATTCAAACTTAGGTCATGCAGTGGTATCAGTGACCTCATCGCTCCTGCTACCTTCTGAAGCTTTTTTCCCAAAAACTCTGTATTTTCATTTCCATCGAAGTTATTTAACATTCAGCACTTAAAAAACCCTTTTTTGATGGCACAACTGATAATATTTTTGGTTTTACAGGTACCAGAATTCAAAATACTTTTTACCCCTTTAAATATTTCCTCCATTAATAAGTATGCATTTTTACAATCTGGTGCCACATTTATGTGGCCAGTATTTGGGGCCCAAAGGTACAAGTATTTGAAATGTAAATCATTACTAAGAATTTTCATTACTAAGTTTGTATTAAATCCATAAAACTAAAATAAATAAAAAGCAATGGGTTAACAAGGCATACATTTAAAGAAAATCGAATGTATTACTAGAGGGCATTTTGTTTATATCCTCCCTATAAAGCATAATGAAAGCAGATGAAACACCTCAGCAAACAGAGTCCAGATGGATGCCCTGTGTCCACGCTTTGCAGATTCGAGGAGATAAGGCCGGCCTCCTGGCCCAGTGTCCCCAGGTCATGCAGGCCTTCTTCCCAGAGTCCCAGGGACTGAACTCAGACAGCACGGCTTCCAGCATGGAGGCCTCTGTCTGCACCCCCGGTCTGCACTTAAAGGTTTTACACCCCCATTTCCTTTTTATGAAATGGGGCGCCTTTACTTTACAAGGGTCATTTCAAGAATGAGGGACTTCACTAGTTTATTGCTGAAAGCACCGTAGCAACTCAGTACAGTGCAGCCGCCAGGGCCAGGTCTGTACTGTTTGGATCTTAGCTTTGAATGCGGGCCTCACCAGGATGCTAATGCTATTTCTGACACTGCCATCAAACTCGCAGCTATTGTCACCGCCATGTCCCCACCCGGTGCTGACTGCACACCTACCGCAATGGGGTCCCAGTTCCTCTGTGAGCCATGTCTGAGCTGGAATTCGGGGTGAGCTCTGGGGGTATCCCAGTCCCCAGCAGCCGGGCCCTGCCCCCACTTGCTTCCCAGCCCTCTGTTGCCCCCTCGTAGCTGCTTCCGGCACCGCCTCGCACCGCTCACCTAAGGAAGCGTGGGGTCACCTGGGTTAAGAGGGGTGGGAGCAGGGAGCGGAATTGAGAGCCCACAGGGGATATTTGGAATATTAACACACATGTGATAAAGTGAAACCAGTACCCGAAGATGCCTGGAGAGCACAGCTATGAGATGACTCAAGATGTGTATCAGCTCAGCGTTGGAGGAAGAAGTCTGGCTAACAGAAGCAAGACCAATGAATTGATTGTGGTGCCCTGATAAAAAAATTCCACTTGGCTAGGCAATTGATTGCTATCGAGTGACTTAGTGAAGGAATTGGTGATCATTATAATCTAACTCAGCTTCATCGAGAACAACCATACCCAAATATATCATTTAAATATTTTTGCATGCCAACATCGGGGGAAGTTATCAGTATACAGTGTGGGCGGTCCAGATGTGCCTCTATTTTTAATATTACTTGGCTGGATGCTTTCCGGACAGCCTTCATACTATATCTCACTGTCAACAAAGCTTACAGAAGAAGCAATTGTTTTAAATTTAAAAAATTAGACCGAATGGTAAGTAAAAAGTTGAAGGAGCCACTCAGAGTGAACTGAGCAATAAAAGTTAACCTGAGGGGCAGGTCTGCAGTAACATTGTAAAAGGCTTTGCCCTGAGTCAGAGCTGTCCCTGAACAACCGGTAGCACGTGATTCAGAGGAAGCCATATACAGGGTCCAGCAGAAGTAACACCAGACCATGTGACTGTCTCACACGAGATGGACAATACAAACATTTCACCTAAAATGCCATATAGCGTGCTTGAGTGTGATATTGTTATGTTACAGAACTCCATGCTTATGATTTTGTAGTGAAAGATTTGGTAGATGTTGCAATAAAAGATTTTATATAAATTACCAGCTTATAAAAAAAAAAGGAGGGGTGACATTATTTGTGCTGGACCCTGTATTTACCAAAAGCAACAGGGGAAGAATGGGTAACATATTAGATGACAAAAGCAAGTATCATCCAGGCCATGAAATGACAGAAAGAATGAACAAAAACATCAAGAAATGGTAATCCTCTGTGTAGATTCACAAATCAAACTGCTCTTGTGCTGGATGCAGGAAACCAGATTTAAGAACTGCACATGTGGAGTTCCCTGGTGGTGTAGCGGCTTAAGGCTTCAGCGCTGGTGCCGTCAACGCTGTGGCCTGGGTTCGATTCCTGGCCAGGGAACAACCCACATACAGAAAAGAAAGAATAATTTAAAAAAAAGAAAGAAAGAAAGAACTGCACGTGTGAGCAACAGCGGGCTCTGACGACCAGCAAAGACCTCAGAGGCAGGGATTTTAAAGTTACTGGAGAAGCTACCCTTTTGCTTATTTAGTGAAATGGGACAATTACAGAATTATCTGCTCATTGCACGCCCTTCCTCTGGTCTAACCAGCGTCCTGAGCAGGGGGCCCACCATGAAGACAGTTCCGTGATGGGAGTGAACCAGTATTTCCATTCAATTGACATTTAGATTTCTTGTTTTCTTTTTAATTAGTTCCCTTGGTAAAATGAGTCACATATAGGAATTAGTTTGAGTAGGACAAGCTCCACGTTTGACACCCACTCACCTAACTTTCATCTATATGTAAATTTATACAACAGAAAACGAAAACTTCTCTTTCTCCCTGGAAACAGCTAACAGTTTGGTGCCTTCCGTCCCTCTCCTTCTCTCTCTAGGAATACACACATGCTCTCGTTCCCTCAGCAAGTACTCATGGCTGGCCTCTTCTGAGCAAGCTACCGTCCTAAGAGGTGGGCGCAGCAGGGGCAGGGCTTTACCATAAAATTCAGACGCATAAGCTCTGCCCAGGGCACATGCTCTTCCACTGGGCACCCCCGTACGTGCCTGCCCGTGTCCGCCCTGCACGCACACACCTCGGAGCGGTCTGCACTCAACACCTGTGCGTTTCCACTTTCTGTTCACGCCTCCATCTAAGCCTGGGCTTCTTCCCACACCGCCAAGTACTGCACACCACACGGCCGATGGGCAGTGCAGCCACCCTCGTCTGTCTGACCCGAAAACTGCACCCTCAGCCCAGGTCCCAGATTATGCCCTAAACTCCCTCCCACTCGGCCCAAGAGGCTTGAACTCATTTAAGCAGGAACTGCCCTAAAAATCTCTCTTCTGTTATGAGCTGCTGCCAGGTTTTCTGACATGGAAATCACTCTCCTCCATGGAGAAGACAGAAACACAGAGTTGACAAATAGCTCTGATGTCTGTCAATCAGCTGACTCCTTGTTCTCTTCCAAAAGAAGGTATTCTTTTCTGTGTAAACGTTTTCTATATTTCACACTTCTGAAAAGTCTCCCTTCCTTTTGCCTTTAGTACTACATGAAAACTGCCCAATGTAATTAGACTTGAATCCATTAGCCGTTCCATGAACTGAGCAGATACTCTGGTCAAGTTCATTTTCTGCGTGAGATTGTTTAGTTAATAACCCAAGCCCATGAATCCTGCCCCAAATTCTTACCTGTACAGATTTCTTTGTAAATTTCTGCCATGCTTGCATTGACGGGTGTTGCCAATTTGTCATGCACTTGAGCCAAACCCGTGGTTCATTAGTGAATGTTTTGGATTCTAAACTGGATCAAATATTATCGATAACAATAACAACAGCTTCTGAATGTGGTGTAACCTTCACTTTCTTGGAATGTCTGTATTTTCTACTTAAAAAGTCTTTTTGAACTTACAGAATAACTACAGAATCAGTAGCTTTGAAAATGTCAATGAGCTAACAGGCACATCATGACCCAAAATGAAAATCCATACCTTGCATAGTAATAACCATTCTTTGGAGGAAAAACATGTGCCTGAAACCTATGTAATCCTTGCTAACAGATGTCACCCCAATAAAAAAAAATTAAAAAAAGAGACCATGCCAGAAATTCACATTCATCCAACTTTGATATACAGAAAGCATTACTGTGTTTTCTCAGATTATTTTGTGTTTTTTGTTGAAAAAGGAGACACTGTGGAAAACATAGGAAGGGACTCATTTCTTGCTATTTTGGGGAAAATACAATCTTTCCTTAGCATTAGTTAAAACATTTACTCTAAAATGGTTTTTCAACACTATATTTTACACCTGAAAATAACATAATTTTAAATGTCAACTATAATGTTTTTTTTTTAATTTTAAAAATAAAATAAAGTGGTTTTGCAACAATAATGTATTATGAGTCAGAAACCTCTTTCTCTTTACAGAGATCTCACAGATTGGGGACTAAGTATAAAAAAAATTTTTTTTTGACAAACAGAAGATTTTTGCATAATTCCTGCATGTGTTTTTAGGACTTCAGCATTAACTTGGAATAAATTATCTCAGGAAACAATTTAGGAGCTAACATGAGGTCCCTAGATGAAGAAGAAGACAATTCTGAAATTTTTATCCTTTCATCATATTAGTTTTTTTCTGTCATAGAATTAATTGAAAGATTAAATAATATTCAAATAAATTATGCACAAAAACTTTTAAAACACTTTGAGATAAGTGGTAAAAATCTCAGTTTCAAAGGCACTGATAGCGTGAGATGTACTCAGGTGTTGATCTGAAGCTTCTCAGTCAGACTCCGGAGTCCCCGTGGCAGGTGGAATTGGTCTTAATGCATTCGAGGTGGACTGTCATCCCAAGCACAGGTCACCTCTGTCCCTCCCCAGGGAAACACTGTAGCTAGGGAGCACTGCTTTACGCCAGCACTGCCCTTCTGCACTGACCAGCTCTCTGCTCTGCTGCCAAGGTACCAGATCTACATGGGCCTCCAGCACTCTCCATCATTAGAACCACGCAGCCCTACTGCCTCCCTCAGAAGCTCAAGGAGGTCAGCATCGCCACACACATGGTCGGGAAGTGGCACCTGGGCTTCTACTGGAAAGAGTGCATGCCCACCAGGAGAGGGTTTGATACCTTTTTCAGTTCCCTCCTGGGAAGTGGCGATTACTACACCCACTACAAATGCAACAGCCTCAGGATGTGCGGCTACGACCTGTATGAGGACGACCGTGCTGCCTGGGACCACGACCGCGGCACGTACTCCACCCAGATGTACACGCAGAGAGTGCAGGGCATCCTCACTGCCCACGACCCCAGGAAGCCGCTGTTCCTCTACATCACCTACTGGGCGGTTCACTCCCGCTGCAAGCCCCCGGCAGGTACTTGGAGCAGTACCAGTCCCTCGTGAACACCAGCTGGGGCATGCACGCCGCCATGCTCCCCTGCCCGGACGAGGCCGTCCGCAGCGTGACGCAGGCGCTGAAGGCGCACGGCTTCTACAACAGCAGCAGCATCTACTCCTCAGACAAGTGGCCAGCCCGCTGCGGGTGGCAGCAACTGGCCCCTCAGAAGAAGCAAAGGGACATACTGGGAGGGGGTTGTCCGGACTGTCGGCTTCGTGCACAGCCCGCTGCTGAAAAAGCGGGGGACAGTGTACAAGGAGCTGGTGCACATCAAGGGCTGGGACCCCACGCTCGTCTCGCTGGCGGAGGGACACATTGACGAGGACGTGTACCTGCATGGCTCCGACATCTGGGAGACCATCAGTGAGGGCCTGCGCTCGACTCGACTTGACATTCAGCACAACATTGACCCCATTTACACCAAGGCCAAGGACGGCTCCTGCGCAGCGGGCTATGGGACCTGGAACACCGCCATCCAGTCGGCCATCAGGGTGCGGCGCTGGAAGCTGCTCATGGGGAACCCCGGGTACAGCAACTGGGTCCCTCCTCAGGCCTTCAGCAACCTGGGGCCGAGCCACTGGCATAGCGAATGGGTCACCTTGTCCACCGGCGAGAGCATGTGGCTCCTCAACATCACAGCCAACCTCTACAAAAGGGTGGACCTCGCGGTCGGCTACCCCGGCATCGGGCACCAGCTGCTCCGCAGGCTGTCCCAGTTCAACAGGACCACAGTGCCAGTCAGGTACCCTTCCCAGAGACCCCAGGAGCAACCCGCGGCTCAATGGCGGGGACCTGGAGGCCCTGGTACAAGGAAGAAAGCAGCAGCAGCCACGCAGAGACCAGGCTGCGAGGAAGCAGAAGAAAGGTAGGAGGAAGAAGCCGCCGCAGGACACAGGCTCAGGGACCAGGTGCCACTCTGGCGCTCTTCACAGGTGAGCTGGCCCCCGCCCCCCACAGCTGCCCGTGACAGAGGGCAGGTCACCTCTGTCCCTCCCCGGCCTTCCAGCAGAGCAGCAGGGCAGCCGCCCTGTCACTGCAGGCGTCCCGCTGCCCAAACACTGCTGGGTGTCAGAGCAGGCACGACGCGGGCCCTCGATGGCTGTGCTCCCCGAAGCCACAGGGCAATGTGGCTACAACTGACCTTTGGTAAGGGGGTCAGAGGCTGCTCCACCTCAAAGCTTCAAGAAACACATTTGTGAGTGATTTCCTATCTGTCGCATGGCACTGGGGTTCTCAGGCTGACACTCCTGCCCGGGGCCTTGCCCTTCAAGTCAGCTGCGGCGAGGATGCGCACGTGCACACGATCGCGGGGGCGCCCCTGTGTGCGTGCCCAGCAGGCAGCGCTTCCGCGAAGTGCACGCTCTGTTTTTACAGAGAAAACTCTTTTCATAAAAGTCTATACAAATGGCTTTCGATTATTATATTCTTAGTTTCTATATACCAGTAGAAATTTTATTACCATACCTGAAGAATTTTATTTCATATCTCCAAGATTGCCAAGCATTGTAATACTATAAATTACTGGAATGCTGTGGGACTACTTAGAATGTAAAAAGAAAATTATGCAGAAAAAATGATAATCATCGTTCAACCATTATTTTGAATGTAGTAAGATAAATATATTCCTTAAAAGTTACTTGGAAAGTCAATGATTGTGCACAGTTGAGAGACTTTGTTTCTATTATAAACACTTTATGTATCTTAATTATTAAAATGATTTATTTTATAGCAAATTAGCATGGCTTTTCTGATCTACCTTCTAGATAATATATTGTTATTCATCTTAACCAACAAAGATCTTTACAAATAGGCAACTGAAGGTATGATTTGTTAACAAATCATAGTAAATAATATATAGTAAATAATATGGACTTTACAAATAAGAGGTTTCCACTTGGCAAGCTAGCTTGTTCCTGCTTGCCAAAAGTAGCAAACAAAGTTCACGTCACAAGTGAATGACATCACTGTTTCCTCTGCATGAATTACTTATTAAAATTTTTCATTCAACAAACATTCAGCAAATGCTACTGTCTATCAGGCAGTGTTCTAGATGCTTGAGATATGTCAGGGAACAAACCGGACAAAAATTCTTAATCATTGTGCTGGTTATATTCCAGCCAAGTTAGACAGCCATAAGTGAAAATTAAATTATATACTCTACAAATTAGTGTGAAAAAGAAAGAGTAGAATGGAAGCTGAAACAGGGAGGACAAGCTGAGCGCATGTTTGCTGCAAGCTGTGAGAGTGCCACAAATGTGCTGTGTAAAAGCATGTCTTTAGCTCTAAAAGTACTCGGACCCACATGCTGTATCTAGGCCCCTAACTTTCTCTAGGGCAGTTCAATGCCTTATTTGGCTTCCTTGCTACTTAGAGCTTCAGAGCTCAGCTCCCAGGCTTTGTCCCTAACATGCTGCTTTTAGGTCTAACTCCTCATGGTCTCCCCGTGTGTCCACTGCTCTGGCTTTCATTCTTGTTGCTTGTTGCCCTCTTCTTCTACCATTTTTAGTTAGCTGCCATGGTGTCAGGTCATGATCTGTCTCTGCTTTCTCACTTTTGTCCCACTCGCCCCCTTTCTTAACCTTCAGATGTTTTTTTTTGTTTTGTTTTTATTATTTTTTTTAAATTCATTTTTATTGTTAGACTTATTGGGGTGACATCTGTTAGCAAGGATTACATAGGTTTCAGGCATACAATTCTACAGTGCATTGTCAACTTGATGTATAATAAGTTCACCACCTAATGTGACTTCTCTTTCCATCACCTTATATTTAGCTTCCCCCCCTCC
>PVJL010019774.1:0-13233 GCA_004026885.1 Lyroderma lyra | reverse complement strand
GGTTGGCCCTGTTTCCTATGGCAGTTATTTTGTTTCTCACTTCTTTTATTGTATTATTTATCTCTCGCATTTCCATCTCAATCTTCCTTATGTTTTGAATTTCTTTGTTAAATTGTTCCTTTTGTTCATGAAGTTCCTTTTTTATGTCATTCATGTCCTTTTTTATGTTGTTTATGTCAGCCATGGTGCTCTGCCAGTATGTTTACATTTCTCTCACAGCCTTTAGAATGGCTACTTTAAATTCTCTGTCACTTAATTTGGAAACTTCTAGGTCTAAGAAGCTGTCTTGATAAATTTCCTGTTCTTTCTGAGGAGTTTTAGTTTTTAAGGAATTCATCCTCTCTGCTGGGTTTTTCCTCTTTGACATGAGGGCGTTATGTTCAGTAGTGCCCAGGAGCCCAGATTGGTACTTTTGTGGTGTCTTGCTGTAGGGCAGACACGAGGTGGTACTGGGGGGACAAGTTTTGGGAGAGAGAGGGGTTGTTTATTTCTTATTTCTGGTCTCCTGCTACGTTTGGAGACGGTGCGCATCTATCATGGTCCCTCTGCTTCCTGTGGTTAGTTATTTGGTTGGGGAGGTTGTAGGAAAGGGGAGAGGCCAACAAAAGGCACACTGGGGCAGATCCACCTTCTGCCCTATGCTGGGGAAGCTGGGTGATGCGGGCCAAGGCTGCTCCTCCTGGCTGGGGCAAATGCTATCAAATCCGCCTTTCTTCCCAGGCCTGCTTCCGTGGCCAAATATTGGGGCAAAGTCTGCAGGCTCGCACTGCTTTTAGGACCCAGGGGCATGTGAGCAGGTATGCACACAAGTCCAAAGCCGTGGGTCTGACCCCGCGGTAGGAAGGCAGCCGGCCCGCCTCCACAGCGGGCCTGGAATGGGAGCCGCAGCCCTGTGCAGGAGCCACAAACACTGCGACAGCAATCGGCCTGCCTCTGCAGTGGGCCAGAACGGGAACCGCAGCCCTGTCTATGTAGGGGCTGTGCACTGCCCACGCAGCAGCCGGTCCGCCTCCGCAGCAGGCTGGAACGGAAACCGCAGCCCCGTCTGTGTAGGGGCTGTGCGCTGCTGCGTGGCAGCTGGCAAGCCCTGGCAGCGGGCTGGGACCAGGAACCGCAGCCCTATGCAGGAGCCGCACACGCCTGCGCCGTGGGTCCCAAGGGAGCCTAGAGCCAAGATGTCGTCTCTGCAGTTCACAGTCCTCGCTCAACCCTGCTACCACTCAAGAGTTCCAGAGGCTGGCTCCCAAGGTCTGTTCCCAACTCGCCCCTCCAAATTCCAGCTCCCCAGCCTAGCTCCCCAGCGGACTCCCACTGTTCTGCCACTTTGCTAGGGTTTTTTCTCTTGTCGCCTCCTGGCTTCTCCCCTCCCATGCACTGCAGTCAGCCGTGATCGGGCCCTGTTGTGGTCCGTCTCTGCTCCCTCCCCTCTCTCCCGCTCGCCCCTTTCTTTCCAAACCTTAGGTGTTTACTTGCAATGCGTAGATGTCTCAGCTGCTGTTTTTTTGTCACCTAGGGTCCTCTTTCTTGGCTCCTGGGTGGCCGTTCAATTGTGTTTTCTGGGAGAGACTTTAGGGACCTCCTCCCCAGTTACCATTTTGTCTCTCGGCCTCACATTGTGTTTTTTTCTCAGCCTTCAGACAATTGAAACTGGAATTTATGTGTTAGAAAATAATTGTTTTTTATGGCATCCAGTTCACATTTATTACATTTACTTGTAGTGTCCTGTACATTTCAATATACCCCATTAAGTTATTTAAATATATTGCTAAAATAATATGAAAGGTAACATAAAATTATCCCGTATTCTGATATCCTGAATACAAATATTTTTATTAGAATTATTATCCATACTTATACAGAGTTCTGATTAAAGTACCCCATAATGTTTAAAAAATTTCAATTATTAGTTCATAAACCATATCTGTATTTGAGACTAATTTTTATATTTATTTTTGCAACTTAGTATTTAGTTATGAAGATACGTTATAATTTATTTTATTTCTATGGTGGACATAGTTTGTTTCTAATTTTATCTTTATTATTTTTTTTTAGGATATTCTTTATCATTTATTTTTTATTTTTATTAAATAAAACATGATTTTCATTGGATCTCCATGAAATCAACAAATGGACTGGTTAAAAATTATTTTTATTTAAATTTTCATTCTGAAATGAAACATGCTTATTGTCATGAAAATTTAAACAGTAATGAAGCATAGAAAGTGAGTCTACTCAATCACACACACTCCTGAGGGAGAACTAATATTATTAGTTAGTTGTCTTTACGATCTTATGTATATTATATATATGCAAAAATTATACTATTCTGCAACTGATTTCTGTCATTCACAATGAATTACAAGCTCCTTAATATCCATTTATATAAACTTACCTCAATTTTATTGATCAACTGTACCATTATTTAGTGGGTTCTTTATGGACATTTAAAGTGTTTGAAATTACAAAAAAATTATTATTATAAAGATTGTTACAAAGAACATCTTGTAAATAAATATATCTCTGTGTAGTTGAGAATTAATTTTGAGGTCTAAATTCCTAGCAGGGAAATTGCTAAGTCAGAGACTGTTCTTTTAATTGTTATAATGACAAATTGGCCCCCCAAAAGTTCTTCTTGATTATTCTTCCACCTACTGTATATAATAATTCTTATTTCAAAACTGGTAAATTTACAAATTTTGAAGGTCTGAGAGCATGGTATCTGGTTTTTTTTTTCTAGTTGGGAAAACACTTGTGGAGCACACCTTTCCCTCTTGTTCTATATCTGGTTTTGATTGATTCACTGGAGAAATAAGTTTATGATTCAGCCTGATATTTTGACTTAGATGTCTGTAAGATTATTTAATAAATGTCTTTAAAGGTTTAAGCATTTTAGGTTAAAGGAATGAAAGAAATGTTCATATAGAACTCTGAAATCTTTTTGATTTTCAGTGTACAGGAATTTGTATGGTCTAGTGGCAGGGTAGGGTGTCTGAATTCACATCCACTGGACCACCGAACAGCTGTGTGATTTCGAGCAAGACACTTAATCTTACTGTGCATTAATTTCCTTCTTGGTAGTGGTTACCAACCTCACAAGATTGTTGTGAAAACAAATAATAAGTAGTGAGGATAGTAATAATATTTTGAATAGTGATTTATAGCTTTCAAAGCACTTTAATGGACATTATCTCTTTTGATCTTTACAATAATCTTACATGGTAGACAGGACAAGCATTTTTATCATCATTTTTTCACATAGGAAAACGAAGCACAGTTAAGATTTGGTAATAATATCAAGACAGTTTCTTTGAGAAGTTCAAGCTACTACATAAAGGTAACATCAAAGACTAGGACACCATAAGCAAGGATCTTTAGGGAATTTCCATGGCATTTCTTCTTCCAACGTTCCCAAGGATCCTTTTTCCTCCACTTTTCCCACCAGAACTTTTTGTGTATGGTTATAGAGAAAAGTTTAACTACCAGAAAATAGAAATGTGTGTGTGATTTATACATTCAGATGTATACATTATACAAATACTGAGGATTATTGGACAGTCATTGCTTTTATATACAAATTCATCTCACCAATGCCCAAGGAACACAGAATAGTCAAATTCCCTTCCTTCCATCACCACTGGAAGCCTTGATTATGTGTTTCACTTGTAACTTCTGTTTTCTCAGCTTCCACTAGAACTTTATTATAAGCATTGAGTTGAGGACTTGCTAAACTCATTCTGGGTGAGTTGCATACTAGATTATTAGGGTTGGCTCCAAAACACAATACACACTGTGTCTTAGAGGAGAACAAGAAAAGAACTCTTTCTCTCGTATATCTAGCAGAGTGATTTGTTATTTTCTCCCACAACCTGGAAGGTCAAATGAGGTATATATATATATTTTTGGAGTGGGAGGTGGGATATTTGAAAGAAAAGAAAGTCTTGACATTAAGAGAAGCATGAACTAAAGTCCCAAAACTTGGCTTATACTCTTTTGATCTACAGATCCAATTAATTCTTTTATGATTTTCACAAACAGAAAGCAAGAAATATCAAATCTTAAAGTTCATTATGACTGGAATAATTAAGAGTTTTTCTCACTCGTTTGGACTACGTCAATACTAAAGAATTCTTTTGGAGTATTATATTTCCCATGGAATCAGTTTTACTGCACAGTGTGTATTCCTCACTTGGGGATTAAACATATTCAGCAATTAAACTACATTATTTAGCTTCCTTTCTAGAAAAGAGAAACCTATGAACATGTATCTGGCACTGCTTTATTGGGGATACAGACAGAAAATGAGTAGAAGTAACAAAGGTAAATTCTTTATAAAGGAAGAGGTTTAGAAAATGGCTAGCCTGTTTTTTTCAATTGACTACAAGAAGTCATTCTTGAAAGGCTACTAAGTGCCAGAAACACTGGATACCAAAACATATGAGACAATGTCCCTATCCAGAAGCAGTTCACATATTAATCTAGTTATAACTAAAGAAGTTTAGATTTGAAAGGAAGCCTGAGATAAATTTATTTCATGCCTTTCATCTTACAGATGAGAAAATATAAACAATGACATGAAGCAAAAGTGTTTTAATCATGATTCTTTAGTTTCAAATAATAGAAATCTGAGAAAAAACATGCTGAAGGAAAAAAAAAAGAAAAATTTACCAACTCTCATACTCAATAGTCTAAGAATAGTTCAGGTTTAGGCAGAGCTGGATCAAAATGCTCCTATGATTCCCTCCCACTTATTAGTTCATAAATTATTTCTATATTACAGCCTGGTCTTTATACTTATCTTTGTAAGTGGCACCTTAATATTTAATTATGAAGATATTTTATAATTTGCATTATTTCTATGATGGACAGGTTGTTTCTAATTTTATCTTTATCATTATTATTCTGGTTTAGACTACTCTTTATCACTTATTTTTCTATTTTTAATCTAGAAAACATGATTTTCCTTGGGTTCATATGAAATCAGGAAATGGACTGGTTAAAAATTATTTTTATTTAAATTTTTATTCTCAGTTGTTTTACATGATGGCATGGATGTAGTTCGGCTTCAAGGAATTCAGAACGTTTTACATTAAGTAGCTTTTTTTTTCCCTTTTGGAATAATTGTTGAAAGCTATGTAATTGTAGTAAGACTCATGACTCTCATGAAACAATATTTCTTTTATTGTTCTATTGGCACAACAGTGCCGGGATTTCTGTTTTACGTGATCACACTCAAGAATCTGGAAGCTCTCCCACAGCTTTGCTCTCATATCAATAGGAGAAGCTGTTTTCATATCAACAGAGCAATGAGTCCTTGAAATCACAAACAGAATACTCATTTCTTAACATGTTCATGTATAGCAGAACATTTTATACCCTTAACATTTTTATGAGAAATTATCGCGATGTTGTATGTAAATACATTTGGGCTATGCAGCAAACTAGGATTAATATCTTGTTTTGTCCTTTTTTTTTTTTTTTAACATTCAGTCCATGTTAAAGTAAGACTGTGGAATGTCTTGCTAGCATAGTAGGAGAATTTAACACAATTGTGAAGGCAGCGGGAGGTTATCACACTTTTTTGAATAGGAGAATGATAATACTGGAAGTAACTTGAGAAAGATTGATCTGTGATAATATACTCTTGGTGGAAGGGGAATCCTGGGGTAGATAACTTATTTGAAATCTTCCAACAACAGAGGTGTGAAGTCAAAAGAACCTAAACTGTGGTGATGATAGTAGTGGGAGTAGAGGGGAAAGAGCAGTTACTAAAGAACTGACTGTTCACTGCACAAGGGTGAAATCACTAGAATGTAAACCTCTTGGAGGAGAGAACTCATCTGTCATCTATCATTTTTATATTCCCTATGCATAGAATTATGCTTGGTAGGTAGTAGACACTTGGTAACTATTAGCTGAACAAATTAAAATGCAAACAATTAAATGCACTATGTGTTATAGGTGCTATGGTAGAGGCAGAAAGTAGTATTTGGTAGAAAGAGACATGCTTGAATTGTGTCTGGTGGATTAGCTAGAGTGTTCCAGGAGAACAAGGGTGGAGAAGATATCAAGGCAGAGAGCAGAGGCAGGCTCTGAGGCATGAACTAACAGGGTCTGGGTATCACCAGCACTTGGCCATTTCTCAAGGGTAATGCACCATTGTAGATGTTGGTGATGAACTTGAAGAGTCTGGGCATCAGGATAAGGAGTTTTGACTTGCTGCAGGCCTTAAAACAGCTGAGTAACATAAAGAGGTTTTTACTATAGAAATATGAAGGCTGTCTGGAAAAATCCAGCCATAAATGCCTCTGTTTTTCATGTTACATGGCTGGATACTTTCCAAATAGCCCTCGTATGTCTAGTGGAAAGAGTGAAAGATTTACTGAGACTGTCTCTATGTTTAGAATGAAACATTGAGACACCAGAGACAAATGAGGAGGCTATTGCAACCATCTATGAAAAAGGGGATACAGGCCCAGATTAAGTAAGCACTGACAGGGATAGAGATCATGGCGAGGTTTTGAGAAAATGCAGGACTTAGAAAATAAAAGATAGATAATGAATTAAATGTATAGTGGCATCAAGGATAGATAGGATGAATTCCAGGGTTCCACTTAGCCCAAAGTTGGTACACCATGCTGAGAAATGGAAAACAGGATGAGGAGAAGTTAGGACAAAAACATACTGGATTAAATTTTAGACATACTGATTTTGAAGTGTTAGAGGGACAAGCAGGTGGGTTGGTTAGAGAATGACCTGAACCATGTGGTTTGGGGAGTTGTCTGGGTCAAAGTTAAGACATGAAGCTGGGTAATAGTGCAGCAAGAGAAAAGAGATTTAGATTAAGGGTAGCTAAAGAGAATGTCAGGATTGGAGGCAATGTTATTTTGTGTGTTTATCTGTTTTATGAGAATAAGAGTGATGTGAACGTGGCATCCAAATCTTTATCCCCAGCCCTGACCTGTCCCCGAAGCTCAGAGTCTTATATTGTGTGAATGCTTGATTTATTTTGAAATTACTCCAGGCACTTCAAATTCAATATTCCATTTCCTGTATACCAGTCTCCCTCCTGTAATCCATGTCACTCTTCATAAACCAAACTAGAAACCTATACATCATCTTTCACCCATGACTTCAAATAAATTACCACCTCCGATACAGCTTGAGTACAAACACACATCCCCCTTTCCATTCCTAGTATAGTTCCTGATCATCTCTCAACTAGATTGCATCCTTCTCTCTGTATCAGAGTGATCTTCCTGAAATGGGACTTTGAACTTGTCATCTTTCTGCCAGATACTTTGATGGCCTCCTTCTACCCACCTGATAAAGACTTAAGCTCCTTGTGCAGGAGCTCCAGGCTTTGGCATTCATTCATGACCTAACCTCAACATACAAAAGACTCCTCTCAAGTAATACCTAAATGACTGCACTGCCCTGAACATACCCTCTCGACATACTTTCTGTTGCTGCTCCTATTTTCCCCCTTTATCTGAAACAGCTTTCTAAAATTTCTTTGATTAGTTAACTCTTAACTCATTTTTTGGGACTTCACCTACACGTCATATCCTCTATCAAGCCTTCTTTGAAACCCTCGGGTCATACCCCAGGGTGGCTAAGTGCCACTTCCTACTCTGTCACAGTGCCTTATGCACATTACAGTGACAGAATTCCCCACACCGAATTGAAGATATCTATATGTGACTATTTCCCCCTGGATTTTGAGCTCCTTGAGGTTGGAAATGATACCTTGATCCTGTTGTTCCTTTGTGTTTAGTATAGCACCTGGCATGTGGGAACTGCTCCAATGTTTATTCAACTGAACAGAGCAGTAGAGGTAGGAAGGTAAGATGCTCAGAAGAGAAGGAGAGACCCCATTCAAAGAGGTTTGAGAAGAGTGGTAGAGGGTGGAATGAAAATGGATGGTATGTGAAGGGATAATTTTGAATAAAAGAGATACCTTGAACCGTGTGCCTAAGAGGAAGGAGGTAGAGTTGGAGGAAGATGGATGTGATAAGGAATAATGGGGATTTCCGGTTGAGGAATCTATTTCCTTCATTAAACAGGTGGATGGACAGAGAAAATTTGGTGAAAATAATGTCAATGTAGAAGCACAAAGAATATATTTGCTCAGAAAGTAAATGCATGTCTTAAATGCAAAGACTGTGGAAACATCCATTTTGGAATGTGTCATGTCATATTCATTCATATACTTGCAACTCTTTTTCGAGGCCAAGTTTTAGACACACTTGCAGCGTTTTCCTTGCATATGTGTTCGAATGCTTGGAGCTCTTTGCTTTTCTGCCAGGCTGCAGACTTACCACCAGAACTGAGGTCGGTCCTTGTCGTATGGCTTCTAGAGGCGTCCGGAGAAGCGGGACCCATGCCAAGGCTGCCTGCGCTACGGGAAGAGTAACTGTAAATAGTCTTGAGAAAGGCAGATTTTGTGTTAGTCTCTTTCTTGCGAAGAATAACGTAGCATTTGGGGAAGAATGTGCAACACAGGATCCCATAGTTAGATATTAAAATAACGATAATCTGCACAGCTGGCAAATATTTGCCAGCTGTCGTAGCATAGACGGGGATGAAGGTGATCCAAGCTATGAAGTAAACGAGCATGCCGAATGTTATGAACTTAGCTTCATTGTAATTCTCAGGTAATTTCCTGCCTTTGAAGGCAAATATGAAACAAATGAAGGCCAGTATGGCAATATAGCCCAGCATGGTACCGAAGGCGAGGATGGATCCCTCCTCACACTGCAGGATAATAACTCTGGGCAGGGAGACATTCTCTTCCATTGCAGGGGCTGCAAAGATGAGCCAGAGTGTGCAAATGACAACCTGGATACCTGTGCAAGTGAAGACGATGGGGATTGGTTTATAGAAATACTTCAGAAAGTTCTGCAACTTGGGATCGAAACTAAAGGCTAGCAGAATTTTCAGGGACTTCGTCAAAATGCAGGAGATGCAGAGAGTGAAGCTCACACCAAACAGCGTCTGCCGGGTTTTACATGTGAAGTCTTGTGGTTCTCCAACAAAGAAGGCTGTGCCGGCAAAGTTGAGGAAATGACAGAGGAGGATCACGTAGCAGAACACTAATCCCCCGGATGATTTCACAACGGGTGTGTTCAGGTTTCTTGTAAATATTATGCCAATAACCAGAACAAATATGATTCCTAGTAGGGAGAGGGCCAGGAGCAGGAAGGCCAAGGGATCATTCCAGGTGAGATACTCCACTTCCTTTTCAAAGCACTTGGTGCTCCTTACAGGGGCCCAGTGTGTTTCGTTGTTACATAAAAGGCAGCGATCCATATCTAAAAGACAGGAGATTCGGTTACATTGCAAACATTTAAACCAGGCGATTGTACACAATGCTACAAATAGAACCCTTCTCAGTAGTAGTCCTGACTAGAAAAAGGACATACGAAAGCTGTTGGGAAAACAATTCAGCCTCAAGTGCTTTTATCTTTCATATCACGTGGCTGGACACTTTCCGGACAGCCCTGGTACATTCGTCACTTATTAAAATAAAGCATGCACAGAACCCAAAGAAAGTGAGAGAGAAGGGTAAGCGAAGAGAAGAGAAGATAAAAGAAAAAGTCAGCTGGGCTCTGAGTCTTCAGGAAATTAATATATTCAAGATAGATGTGAACTTGCTTTGCAGGTGGCAGTGCAGGGACTCCATGAAGAATAAGGGCAGAATTGGGATCAGACATATCTCTCAAGTCCCTTGCTCTATGATTTAGGATTTCTGTAATCTTGAACAAGTGAATTGAATTTTTTGAGCCTATTTCTAAATCTCTTAAAAAATTAAAAAAAAAAGGACTGTGCTTCCTTGGGGTGCTGCCCTCAGTGAGGTAATGATGATAAAACACGGACACCCCCTGGGGCGGGAGCTGCTGTTACAGGAAAGGCTGCAGTTCTTCTAAAAGCAGAGACGGTATGGCTGGGTGACCCTGAAAGCTCTGCAAAAGCGAGATAGCATGAGGTTGCCATCAATGACAGTTGATGAAGAATTTTTATCTTTTCTCCAGTGAAGTCAGTAAAAGTGAGCCTCTGACGCAGGCCGCTGTCAGCTTGGAAATCATTCTCGCTGATTCTGACGGCGGGACAGCACGGAGTTTCTGAGGGGGTGCCTGCATTTGTTCTCCATGTCCACCCACTGTGATGAGGCTCCAGCTACTGCCAAGAAAGCCTCTCTGTGGGCACCCACGTGATTACGCTCCACAGTGCCCACTCAACGTTAACCTCCAAGGCAGGTTGTGTTTCTGTTTACAAACTTCGTTTCCTTCCCAACTCCCGCCTCTTTCTAAACTCTATCTCCCTGCAAATACCCATTCTTCTCTACCTTCCCTTCCCCACCGCTGCTTCGCGTCTGCCATTTCATTCCTTCAGTGGACACGTGTTTGGTTTCGTCTGTGTATCAGAGCTGCGCACTGGAGATATCCAGAGGAACAGGAAATTACGTCTTTTTAGATTTCCTTAAATCCCTGCTTTTCCTCTAAAATTGTCTTCAGTCATCTACACTTGTTTTTGGAAGCAATTTTCCCTGGTTATCAGAACGACAACCTAGATTATGTCTTGAAAAACCCTTGTACATCTTTATGGGAAATAAATGCTACATACTCTCTTGTTTTTATTTTATCCCCTTTGGCAGAAACTTGCTAGCTACCATATTGCCTGGAAAATCTCTGTCCAGTTACCTAATTATTTACTCAGCACAGCCTGTCTCAGGTTGGGGTAAATGGCATTTTTGTAAAACAATGACAGAACCTGGATATTGGAATGTTTACAATGGGATACTTCTCCCCTTGGGCCAATAGAAAAAAGAGTAAGTGATTGGGAACTATTCTGACTCTGGGCTTCTCAGATTCTGCAGGATTAATAGAAATGCTATCATAAACAAGGGGATATGATGCTTTTAAAGTAGGCTTAACCTCAGAGAAAGTGCTGGTCCTTTCAGGGATTGCCAAGGCTGCTGACCTCACTCCTGTTCTTTAATTTGTGTATCTTACTCTGGATTTGTCAAATTGTTAATAGTTTTGGCAAACGACCCTCTCTGTCTTCTCATCCTCTCTGTCAAAGGTTCTTCCCTTTGTCTCATAGCAAGTTCTTTCTTTAGGCTTCAGCGTTGCCTCTTGTTAGTTAGGAATAATGAGATTCCCAGGGTACGCACACGTCTGTGCATACGTGAGTTTCTATCATGCATGGTTCAGTTAATTCAGCATTTGTTTATTTATAGTTACTCTGCCCCAATTGCAAGTCAGGCATAACAATGGACAGAGCACTCACATTGTTTTAAGGGGTGCTGGAGAGGAATCCAGTTGAGGGGATGACATTTTCTTTTGCAAGTGAAGTAAAATTTATATTTCTATTATGTATTGGTTGTGTGTCCTTTAATATAATAAATTCCAAGATAAAATGAAATCTCACTGGATTTTAATCTAGCAGGAGCAAGAGATGCTTTTTTTTTCCCAAGTGAAAAAAATAAACCAGAATAGGTTTCTGTAAAACAGTGGTTCTCAACCTTCCTAATGCCGCGACCCTTTAATATAGTTCCTCATGGTGTGGTGACCCCCATAAAATTATTTCCGTTGCTACTTCATAACTGTCATTTTGCTGCTGTTATGAATCGTCATGTAAATATCTGATATGTGTTTTCCGATGGTCTTAGGCGACCCCTGTGAAAGGGTCATTCGACTCCCAAAGGGTTTGCGACCCACAGGTTGAGAACCACAAAAAATGAAAAAAATCAGCCTAAGAGAAATGTTTTGGGTGTATCACTGTATATGTTGTAGCAATTATAATTACCTGTCTGATTGCTATAGTGGTTTTCAGGACAGTTCACACATTCATAGCAGCAGATATGTTGACTTTTTGTAGTTTTCTTCATTTGCCCAGGGCTGCATTCCTTGGAGCATTTGGATTGAATTTGCTACAAAGTGAAAAGAATAGATTTTTTAAAAAGATTTATGGTAACTAACTTTGACTTAATTTGAAGAGATATTTACTAAATAGTATTTTGGTCTTTTTTTCATAGCATAATAGAATTGTGTTGTCAACTGGAGGAATGTGAACAAGTCTAAAAGATAGAAATAGTCTAGATAGTACAACTACTTAAGGAAGAACACAGTCTTTGTCATATTAATAACTTCAATAAGCAAATAAGGGGGTTTAGCTCTTTCAAAAAGTCCCTATCAGAGGGAGAAATGTGTAGCGGCTAAACTGAAGCAGTAAATGATGGTTTGGAAATCCCCAATCATATGCTCTATAAGGAGTAAAGTAAATTAATTGGACTTTTATATTCTTTAGAAGAAGGTTACTATCATGCTGTCCAAGAATCATGTCTGGTCTAATTTTAAAAAACAAAATAATGAAAAAATTTGAATTTAAAACCATTGAATTATTAGTCCTATATATAAAAATAATATTAAATTATCCTGAGAATTTAAGTTACAGTTCTGCTGTCAATGTGAATCACATGGCGCATTCTACTTTTATACGAGTCTCTGTTTCCAATCTAGCTAATAGTTCTCTTCAGCTATGTGATTTTTTTCCATTCATAGTTATTTTTTTCTCATGGCACATCTTGTGAGATAAATCTGTTATCATCTCACTCTTACCCTTGGGAAGCCAGAGTAGATGGGTAAATGAGACATTCTCTAGATTCTCTTAACAGTCTTTCTCTGGGAGATGAAAATAATCTGGCTGAGAGAGAAAAGTATTCAGTATTCCTGTGTCCACAAGCACTGTCTTTCTTCTTCTTAACACAATGATTTTTTTTTTTACAATTAGAACATTTTTTTATTGTTAAATTAATTGGGGTGATATTAGTTAGCAAAAATTACATAGGATCCAGGTGTACAGTTTTACAATACATCATCTATGTGTTATGTTAGGTGTTCATCACCCAGAGTCAGTTCTCTTACTATCACCATGTATTTGAGTCCCCCTCCCTCCTCTCCCACCCCTCCCACCTTATCCCTCAGGTAACCACTAAACTATTGACTGTGTCCATGAGTTTTTGTTTCTTTGGGGCTTTCAGTTTTATATTCCGCATATGAGTGAAGTCATACAGTTCTTTGTTTTTTCTGTCTGGCTTATTTCACTAAGCATGATGATCTCCAGGTCCATCCATTTTGTCGCAAATGGCAATATTTCATCTTTTCTTATAGCTGAGTAATATTCCATTGTGTATATGTACCACAGCTTCTTTATCCAGTCATCTGTCGCAGG
>PVJL010019773.1:0-13233 GCA_004026885.1 Lyroderma lyra | reverse complement strand
GAGATACTTTCCTTATATACCTATTTTTTAAGTGTTTTGATTATAAATGGATGTTGCATTTTGTTGAATGCCTTTTCTGCATTAATAGATATGACCATATGGCCTTTATCTTTTATTTTGTTTATATGGTGTATCACATTAATTGATTTTTGTATGTTGAACCATCCTTGTGCTCCTGGGATGAATCCCACTTGATCATGATGCATTGCTGTATTCTATTTGCAAATATTTTGTTTAGGATTTTTGCATCTATGTTCATCAGAGATATTGGTGTCTCTCTCTCTCTCTCTCTCTCTCTGTGTGTGTGTGTGTGTGTGTGTGTGTGTTCTTTACCAGGCTTTGGTATTAGGGTAATGTTGGCCTCATAGAATGAGTTAGGAAGAATTGCTTCCTTCTCAATTTTTTGGGAAGAGTATGAGGAGGATAGGTGTTAATTCTTCTTTGAATGCTTGGTAGAACTTGTTGGTGAGACCATTTGGTCTGGGGTTTTGCCTCTAGGAAGATTCTGGATAGTAATTTCAATTTCTTTGTTATTGATTTGTCTGCTTAGATTATCCAGTTCTTCTTGGTTCAGTCTAGGTAAGCTATAAGTTTCTAGAAACTTGTCCATTTCTTCTAGGATGTTAAATTTAGTGGCAAAAGCCCTTCCTAGTATTTTCTCATAATCCTTTGTAGCTCTGTGGTATCAGTGGTGATTTCTCCTGTTTCATTTTTAATTTTGGATATTTGTATCCTTTCCTTTAATATTTTGATTAATCTAGCTAGGGGTTTGTCAATGTTGAGTTTCTCAAAGCACCAGCTCTTTGTAACATAATTTTTTTTCTATTGTCCTTCTGTTCTCTAATTTGTTTAGCTCTGCTTTAATTTTTATTATTTCTTTCCTTCTGCTGACTTTGGGTTTTGTCTGTTCTTTTTCTAGTTCTTTAAGATGGAATGCTAAGGTGTTTACTTGTGATTTTTCTTGTTTCTTAAGATAGGCCTGTAATGATATAAATTTCCCTCTTATTATTGATCTTCCTGTGTCTCAATAATTTTGATATGTAGTATTTTCATTGTCATTAGTTTCCATATATTTTTTGTGTTTATTTGTTTCCATTATTTGTTTTTTGATATAGTCATTTTTAAATAAGATGTTGTTTAATCTACATGTATATGTGTTTTTCCCTGCTTTCTTTTTACAGTTGATCTTGAATCAAAGCTTTGTGGTCTGAAAATACACTTGGTATGATTTCAATCTTCTTCAATTTGCTGAGGCTACTTTTGTGTCCCAGCATATGGTCTATCCTTGAGAATATTCCATGTGCATTAGAAAAGAAGGTGTAGTCTCTTTTTGCTGGATGAAGTGTCCTGTAACTGCCAATTATGTCCAATGGCTGTAATGTGTCATTTAGAGCTGATATTTCCTTATTTATTTTCTGTTTGGATGATCTGTCCATGACTGTTAGCAGGGTGTTTAAGTCTCCCACACTGATTGTGCTTTTGTCAGTTTCTCCTTTCAGATCTGTTAGTAATTGGTTTGTATATTTTGATGCTTTCTGGTTGGTAGCATAAATATTAATTAGTGTCAAATATTCTTGTTGGTGTATTGTGCCTTTTATCATTATGTAATATTCATCTTTGTCTCTTCTTATCTTTTTTAATCTGAAATTTATTTCATCAGATATCAGTATGACAATTCCTGCCTTTCTCTGGTTACCATTTGCTTGGAGTATTGTTTCCCATCCTTTCACTCTGAGTCCTTATGGCTGAGGTGTGTCTTTTGGAGATAGCATATGGATAGATTTTGTATTTCAATCCCATCTGCTACTCTGTGTCTTATTATTTGTGGGTTTAGTCCATTAACATTTAGAGTCATGATCAATATGTGGGGATTTCCTGTGGTCATTACTTTTTTGTTGTTTTTTGTTTTTTGTTTTATTTTTGTTTCTTTCTTGTTGCCCCAACTCTATTCCATTTGTCCTGATGTTTTGTTTCAGGTCAAAGAACCTCCTTTAGTATTTCTTGAAGTGCCAGCCTCATGATAATGAATTATCTCAGCTTCTGTGTGTCTGAGAAGGCGTTTATTCCACCTTCATATATGAAGGATAATTTTGCTGGATAATTTATTCTTGCCTGGAAGTTTCTCTCTTTTAAAGTTTTGAATATTTGATTCCATTCCCTCCAGGCTTCTAGAGTTTCTTCTGAGAAAGCTGATGCCAGACTGATGTTTACCTTTAAAGGTTATGGTTCTTTTCTCCCTGGCTGCCTTGAGAATTTTCTGTTTGCCTTTAGTTTTTGACATCTTTAGTACCATGTGTCTTGGAGAAGATCTGCGAGGGTCTAGGTATCTAGGGGACCTATTTTCTTCTTTAATTTGGGGTTCCAGATCTTTCCATATGTTTGGAAACTTCTCTTCTACTCTTTGTTTGAATATATTCTCTATAGGGTGCTCTGCTCCTTTTTCTAATCCTATTATCCTTATGTTCTATCTCATGGAGTCAGATAGTTCTTGCAGAGTTCTTTCAATCCTTTTGGTTCTATATGCCCTGTCATCCTCTTTTTGAGATGCTTCCATGTTCTGATCTTCAATATCACTAATTCTTTCCCCCAACTGGTTGGCCCTGTGTCCTATGGCAGTTATTTTATTGTATTATTTATCTCTTGAATTTCTATCTCGATGTTCTTTATGTTTTGAATTTTTTTGTTAAATTGCTCTTTTTGTTCAGGGATTTTCTTTCTTAAGTCATTCATCTCAGCTATGGTGTTCTGCCTGTATGTTTTCATTTTTCTCAGAGCTTTAGAACAGCTACTGTATAATCTTTGTCACTTCAGAAATTACTAGGTTTATGAGATCTTTTTTTCTGGAGATTTTTCATCTCCTTTCTGAGCAGCTTTAAATCCTAAGGTGCTCGTATTGTCCACTGTGTACTTCTTCTTTGGCATGAGGGCTTTATATTCATTAGAACCCAGGACCTCTTTCCTTCTTTGATTAGTATATTTGTGGTGTCTTGCTGTAGGGCAGACACTAGGTAGCACTGGGTTAGGGCAAGAATTGGGAGAGAGGGGAGGTGTTTAAGCCTTATTTCTGGTCTCCAGCCATGTTTTGGGGTGGGTCAGGTTGATCCTAGTTTCTGCCGCTTCCTGCAGTTCATTAGGGAGGTGGCAGGAGAGGTGAGAGGCCAAAAAATATGCGCTGGGCTAGCTGCACCTCCTGCCCTTTGCCAGGGAAGCTGGGGGAGAAGAGGGAGGCTGATGGGTTGCAGGATGAGGTTGCTTTTGCTGGCTGGGGTGAATGCTATCAAATCCGCCTCTCTTCCTGGGTGTGCTCCAGCAACCTCTCTCCACTTCAGCGGCTCAGGACCAAGTCTGAAAACGTGCACCGCAGAAGAGCATCATGTGCACATGAGCCACGGGTCCAAAGCTGTGGACCTGATGTCACAGGCTGCACAAGGGCAGCCAGCGTTCTCCGCCATGGGCTGTGAACCGTGGCCCTGTGGAGGAGCCATTCGCACACATGCTATGGGCCACGAGGGCGCTGGGAACTGAGGTGCTGTCTCTGGAACCCCACCTCAGCCTGCAGCTGTTCAGAGCCCTCACTCAGCCCTCCCGCCACTCAAGAGCTTCAGAAGCTGGCCCCCAAGCTCTGCCCTCAACATGCTGCTCTAAGTGTCAGCTCCCCAATGATCTCTCACCATTCCATCACTTCAGGTTTCTCTCTTGGCCTCCCCCTGCCCATGTACTGTGCTGCTCCCTGATTTCTTCCAGTTCCTAGTTCCTTCAGTCAGCAGTGATGGGGGCCCATTGTGATTTGTCTCTGCTCCCTCCCCTTGAAATATGGGCCCTTGACATAAGTGACACCATGTTATGAATTGTACTCCATTTTGTTATGAGCTCTACTTCATTTTAGAAATGTATTGTGTTCCTTACTGCCCTGGGACTTTCCGGCCTGTGCCATTGAGACTGCCAAAAAACCCGAGACCATCAGATTCCAGGAATGCCCATGTGTGGCCAACTTAACTTGCTTATCTTAGCTTCTGTAACTCCCTTGGATAATCTCCCTCTCCCAACTGATTGTGGTTTTTGCCTTTAAATACTCTCTCCTGAGTTTGTTAGGAGCCATGAGATTTTGGATGTTAGTCTGCTCCTGGCCGCCAGCTTCCAGAATAAAGACTCCTAATTTGGCCTTTCTGAATGTGGTGAATTTATTACTCACTGTCTAAATACAATACCTTCTCTCCTATTTTCTCCCTCTCTCTCCAACCTTTAGGTGCTTTTTTGCGATGAGTGGATTTCTCAGCTGTCAGTGCATCACTCAGGGTTCCCTTTCTTGACTCCTGGATGGCCGTTCAATTGTGTTTTCTGGAAGAGGCTCTAGGGATCTCCTCCCTGGTCACCATCTTGTCCTCTCTCTGATTTCCTATATACCAGCAATGAACAAATAAAATTTGAATTAAAAAATATCATTTACATTAGTGCCTTCCAATGAAATAGTTAGATAATATCTAACAAAATATGTACTGATCTATATGAGACAAACTACAAAACTCTGATAAATATAATCAAAGAACTAAACAAGTGGAGACGTATTCCATATACAAATAGGAATATATCAATGTTCCCAGCATGTGAAGATGTCAGTTCTTCCCAATTTGTAATGTATATATTCAATGCAATCCTAGTAAAAATCTCAGCAAGTTATTTTATAGATATCAACAAATTGATTCTAAAGTTTATATGAAGAAGCAAAAGAACCAGTATAATAAACACAATATTGAAGGAGAACACATTTAGAGGACTAACAGTACCTGATATCAAGACTAACCATAAAACTACGGTAATCAAGACCATGGTATTGGTGAAAGAACAGACAAAAAAGCACTTTTAGGTGCTTTTTTGCAATGAGTGGATTTCTCAATAAAGGTCAATAAAACAGAACAAAGACCCCAGGAAAAGACCTGCATAAATATAGTTTACTAATCTTTGACAAGTAGCAAAGCAATACAACGGAGCAGAGATAGTCTTTTCAACAAATGGTGCTACAACAACTTGACATTTACATGCAAAGAAAAGAACCTAAACACAAGTCTTACACCTTTCAAGAAGTTACCTCACCATGGATCATAGATGTAAATGTAAAATTCAAAACTATAAAACTCCTGGAAGATAACATAGAAGACTAAACCTAAGTGATCCAAGCCTAAATGACTTGTTACACACAACATGAAAGGCATGATCCATGAAAGAAATAAATTAGAAGCTGGGCTTCAACATTTTAAAATTCTACTCTGGACATTCAGTCACAATGGTAGAGTAGGTAAATGAGTGCTTACCTCCTCCCATGATCACATTAAAATTATAGCTAAATTATAGAACAATCAACCTGGAGAACCATCTGAAGACAACCTCAACAGAAATCCCATAACTAAGGATATAAATAAAGAAGTTATCTTGAGACTGGTAGGAGGAGTGGAGACATGAAACAGGCTGGCCTCGCACTGATGTGTAGTGGTCAACAATTGAGAAGAATATTCTGGTTGCAGAGGTCCCCTTCAAAGAGCAAAGGGTACCAGGCCCACACCAGTCTCCCCAGCCCAGAGCACCAGTGTTGGGAAGAGGAGCCCCTATAATATTTGGCTGTGAAAATTAGTGGAGATTCTTTCCGGGTGAGACAGAAGGTGGCTGGAAATCCAGGCAACCTCTTAAAGGAACTGCACACAGATGCTCACTCCCAGGCACTCACCCTGGGCCCTGGTGGAGGAACTGTGGCTCAGGAGATGTCAGAGACATATAGGAAGGGACTGAGTTGTGTGGTTTCAGGGTGAGAGCTCAAGAAAAAGCTGTAAGTGACTCTGTGTTAGCCCTCCCCAACACAGCCATATCTGAATTCTCATTGGCCTGGTGTGCTCTGCTCACTCCATGCTGGTAACTCCCTAGAACTTCACCCAATCCAACTTGGACACCACCGGAGGCTTTTCCACATATGGCAGGCAGCTGATGTTGGCCTATGCCACAGTGATTTTTGGATAATTCTTGGGGATACATGGGCCCCAGGTGGGCAGCAGCTGACCTTGGTGTACTTAAGAGTACTATTTTTGTGGTACATATACACAATGCAATATTACTCAGCTGTAAGAAAAGATGAAATATTGCCATTTGCAACAAAATGGATGGACCTGGAGATCATCATGCTCAGTGAAATAAGCCAGACAGAAAAAAACAAGGAACTGTATGACTTCACTAATATGCAGAATATAAAACTGAAAGCAACAAGGGAAAAGAAATGAACAAACAAACAAACAACCCATGGACACAATTAATAGTTCAATGTTTATTTGGGAACGAGTGGGTTAGGGAGGGGCGAAATGGGAGGGGATGGGAGAGGAGGGAGGGGAAGCTAAATATAAGGTGATGGAAGGAGAGAGAGAGAGTGAAAAAAAAAGCTTTCCTTTTGCAGAAACAGATCCTAGTTCAGAACTGAGATCAATTCTGAATCTGTATGAACCTGTTAAACACCAGTTGCCCCACCCAACTCCTATCCAACCTGAGCCTTTTCTGTGGTTAAGCCTTATGGATAGCTGGCAGGTAATGGCAGGCCCTGGGGTGTCCTAGGACTTTTGCTGAGCTGCCCCAGGCTTGATGTTTGTGGCAGCCAGCTTCAGTTCACAGTGTGTGGATTCTCCCACATACCTCTAGGTCCAATATAGGAAGTGACCAACCGTGAACCACTGTGTAACCCCTACCAGGTAGTCCTGGAGCAGTCATAGGCAGAGGCTGAACTGGGCCTGTACGGGAGCCTCTCCCAAGAGGCCCCAGAACTTGCACACCTAGTGGACAGCTTCAAACCACAACAGAAAATCACCTAATTAGCACCACAAGTCACACACACATAGAGGGATCTTGGGAGGCACTAGAGCCTGCTGCCTGCTGGGGCAAACCCCACATTGCGGGATCAGCCCCTGCACAGCAGTGTGAACAGTTATCATGGACAATTTTCACAGCTACTAAACCTGAGGGTCAATCTCAACCATGGATGTGCCAACAGCAATCAAGGCTCAATTACAACATGAGGGCATACACAGTCCACACAAGAAACACTCCCAGAGAACCTGGCTCAGGTGAACAGGAAGACTGAGCCACTGGGCCCCACAAGACATCTACTACATAAGGCCACCCTTCTAAGACTGGGAGATATAGCAGATCTACTTATAGATATAGATAGAAACAAACACAGAGGCAGACAAAATGAGGAAATAAACAAAGAAAAAACATGTCCCAAATGTATGAATAGGAGAAAACTCCAGGAAAAAAAACTAAATGAAATGGAGGCAACCAACTTACCAGGCAGAGAGTTTATTGGTTATAAGGATGCTTAAATAACTCACTGAGAACTTCAACAAAGAGTTAGCACACATAAAAGAAGGTCATAGAAACCATAAAAAAAAACAACTAGTCAGAAATAAAGAACACAATAACTGAAATGAAGACGACACTAGAAGGAATCAACAGCAGATGAGACGAAGCACAAGACTGAATCGGAGACTTAGAAGACAAGGTACAAGAAAACACTCAATTGGAACAACAACAAAATGAGGATAATTTAAGGGACCTCTGGAACAACATCAAGCATAAGAACAATCACATTAGAGAAGTACCAGAAGGAGAAAACAACCCGCTTGAAAAAATAATGACTCGAAACTTCCCTAACCTGGTGAAGGAAACAGACATACAAGCTCAGGAAGTGCAGAGAGTCACAATAAGATGAACCTAAAGAGGCCCATGCCAAGCACATCATAATTAAAATGGCAAAGGATAAAGACAAGAAGAGAATCCTAAAAGCAGCAAGAAAAAGACAACTAGTTACTTATAAGGAAGCTCCCATTAGTCTATCAGCAGATTTGTCAACAGACTTTATAGGCAGAAGCGATTGGAATGAAGTATTCAATGTGATGAAAAATAAGGACCTACAACCAAGACTACCTTATCCAGGAAGGCTATCATTTATTTTGACAGAGAGAGAAAGACCTTCCTAGACAAGAAAATCTAAAGAATTCTATACCACTATAACACTATTCCAGGAAATGTTAAAGGAACTTCTCTAAGAAGAATAAAGGGAAAAAAGAACATAAACATAAATAATAAATGGCAATAACTATGTACCTATCAATAATCACTTTTAATGTAAATGGATTAAATGCTACAATCAAAACACATAGGGTAGATGAATGGGCCCATATAATACCCATACATGTGCTGTCTATCAGAGACCCACTTCAGATGGAAAGACACACACAGAATTAAAGGGATGAGAAAAGATATTTCATGTGAATGGAAATTTAAAAAAAGCTGGGATAATACTTATATCAGACAAAATAGACTTTAAAACAAAGGGTATTATAAGAGAGAAAGAGGGATAGTACATAATGATAAAGGGATTAATCCGACAAGAGGATATAACCCTTCTAAACATTTATGCACTCAACAGGGGAACACCTAAATATATAAAGCAAATGTTGACTGACATAAAGGGAGAGATGGAGGACAGTAATACAATAATAGTAGAGGACTTCAACACCCTCTGACACCAATGGACAGATCTTCCAGGCAGAAAGTCAATAAGGAAATAGTGGCCTTAAATGACATCCTAGACCAGATGGATTTAATTTATATTTTTAGAGTCTTTCACCTCAAAGCAGCAGAATATACACTTCTTTCCAGTGTACATGGTACATTTTCCAAGATACACCATGTGGGAAAGGTCACAACACAAGTCTCAATAAATGTAAAAAGATTGAAATCATATCAAGTGACTTCTCTGAGCACAATGGTATGACACTAGAAATCAATTACAAGAAAAAAAATTAAAAAACTCACAAACACTGGAAGCTAAATAATGAATGGATGAACAACAAAATCAAGGAAGATATCAAATTATAACTTGACACAAATGAAAATGAAGTTACAATGACTCCAAATATATGGGACACAGCAAAAGCAATCCTAAGAAGAAAATGCATCCCTCTGCAAATCAACTGACACATCACATAAACAAAATGAAAGATAAAAATTATATGATCATACCAATACAGGCATACCCTCAAGATCAAAGAAAAATCTCAAATAACCAACCCAACTATACACCTAAAGGAACTGGAAAACAGCAAAGTTCCAAGTGAATAGAAGGTAGGGAATAATAAAGATCAAAATGAAAATAAACAACATGATTAGAAAAGATCAACGAAACCAAGAGCTGGTTCTTTGATGAGATAAACAGAAGTGATAAACCTTTAACCAGATTCATCAAGCAAAAAGAAGATAGCACCCAAATAAATAAAATTTGAAATGAAAGAGAAGTGACAACTGACACTACAGAAACATGAATAATTAAAAGCAAATATTACAAACAATTATATGCCAATAAATTCAACAATATGGAAGAAATGGATTAATTACTAGGAACATGCATTCTTCCAAGACTGAATCAAGAAGAAACAGAAAATCTGAACCAATTACTACAAACAAAATTGATTTAGTAATTTAAAAACTCCCCAAAACCAAAAGTCCTGGAATGGATGGTTTTGGAGGTGAATTTTACCAACATTCAGAGAAGAATTAACATCTATCCTTCTCAAACTATTTTAAAAAATTCAAAAGGAGGCAAAGCTCTCAAACTCATTTTATGAGGCCACCATTACCCTATTACAAAAGACATTCCAAGAAAAATATTATAAGCTAATATCCATGATGGATATACATGCAAAAAATTCTCATTATATTATTAGTAAACTGAATTCAGCAATACATTACAAAGATCATACATGATAATCAAGTAAGATTTATTCCTAGAATGCAAGGTTAGTGTAATATCTGCAAATCAATTAATGTGACATACCACATAAACAAAATGAAAGATAAAAATTACATGATTATATCAATAAATGCAGAAAATGTGTTTGACAAAATCCAGCTTTCATTTATGATAGAAACTCTCAGCAAGTGGAAGTAAAGGGAACATACCTAAATTTAATAAAGGCTATATACAACAAACCCACAGTTAACATCATACTCAATAGGGTAAAGCTAAAAGCATTCTCTTCAAGATCAGAAACAGGACAAGGACATCCACTTTTACCACTTTTATTCAACATAGTATTGGATGTCCTAGCCACAGCAATCGGACAAGAAAAAAAAAGTCATCCAAATTGAAGAAGAAGAAGTAAAACTGTCATTATTTACAAATGACATGATACTACATAGAGATAAGCCAAAATATTCCACCAAAAGCCCCCAAAACTATTAGAACTGATACATGAATTTAGTAAAGTAGCAGGACACAAAGTTACTGTTCAGAAATTGGTTACATTTTTATACACCAATAATGACTGTTAGAAAGAGAAATTAAGAAAATAATCCCAATCGCTTCTTGGCCTTTTGGCTAAGATTAAGTGAAGAAAACAATCCCATTTACAATTTCATAAAAAAACAAAACAAAACAAAACAAAAAACCTAGAAATAAATTTAACCAAGAAGGTAAAAGAACTGTTCCCAGAGAACTCTTAAGACACTGAAGAAAGAAAGTGAAGGAACAAATGAGAGGACTTTCAAGACGGCGATCAGAGAAGGGATCCCTGAAACCTCTCCTGGAAAATACAATTGAACAACTGAGATCCAACATGGGAATCCCTGAGTAGCACAGTCTCAGCTGAGAGATACACGCATCACAAGAAAACACCTGAAGGTCAGAGGAAGGGGCAAATGGGAGAGGAGGCAAGGAGCAGAGCAGAGCAGAGCCACGCACTGCAGACTGCAACCTCGCCAGGGTTACTGAAGGAACTAGGAGGAAGCCAGGGGACAGCATGATCCTGGGTGGGAGCAAGGGTGAGTGGTGACACGATGAGATGAGAGCAGCTGAAACCCTGTGAGACAGTGGGTGAGTCGGACCCAACAGCAGTGCCTTAGGGCCCCAGTGAGAGGGCCATGCCCTGGGTGGGTCAGAGGCTCAACAAATCTTCTGAAATGCTTTAGGCAAGAACAGGGTCCCCAGCTGCAGCATCCCACCACAACTATGGGTGGCTCTGGGTGAGTTTGAACCTGAGAGCTGTCTGCTGTGGAAACTGTGAAATGATGCAACACGGTCCTGGGCGAAACACGAGCCCAAAAGAAGGGAGAAAGGCTGAGAAGTGAGAATTTGGTCCTCTATTAATGTGATTATAGCCCGCTCCTGGTTTGCCCTGCACAGGTACCTCCTCCTCCCGCCCAGGCCTCCCTGATGAACAGCCTAGTGTTGCAGCAGAGTCATCAACCAGGGGAGCTACTGCTGAAAACAAAGCAACTGCACTGCCCCCAAGCTCAAGCAGAAACTTAAGACTCTAAGACTATGAGCCTGGTGGCTTCCCCAAACTCTCTCCCAAAGCTTGCCCTGCCTCCACCAACACCACCTGGTGACTGCTCTACAGCCAGCTGGAATCAACAGAAAAATATTGAAAGACACCACAGCACTACCAACTGGGAAGAAAAAGAAAGATCTCTCTATATCTTCCACAGGAAAAGCCCTCATGCCCAGAAAAAGAAACATATAAAATAAAATGAGTACCTTAGGATTCAAAGCCACTCAGAAATAAAATGAAAAAATCTGCAGAAAAGGAACTTACAGATCTCAAAATATATTATCTAAGCAACACAGAATACAAGGCTGTGGTTCTTTTTTGGGGGTGCGGGGGGCATTGGTTCCCTGAGCGGGGATTGAACCCAGGCCACAGCAGTGAGAGTGTGGAAGCCCAGCCACTACATCACCAGGCAACCCCTAAGGCCATGGTTCTTAAAACACTCAGAAAACTGAAACAATATTGGCAGAGCACCCTGACTCAGATGAATAATATCAGAAAGGAAATTAATGAATAAAAGGAACATTTTAACAAAGAAATTGAAATTAAAAGAAAATCAGATGGGAATTTGAGAGATAAATACAATAAAAGAAGTGAGAAATGAAATAACTGCTATAGAAAACAGAGTCAAACAGATGGCAGAAAGAATTAGTAACATTGAAGATTGGAACATGGAAACAACACAGAAAAAAGAAGATAGGGACCACAGAGTCAGAAGGATTGAAAGAACTCCACAAGAACTATCTGAATCCATTAGGGAAAAAAAAAAAAACATTAGAATAATAAACTTGGAAGGAGCAGAAAAAAACTCTATAGAGAGCATACTCAAACAATAGTAGATGAGAAGTTTCCAAGCTATCGAAAGATCTGGAATCCCAAATTCAAGAAAATAGGTCTCCTAGCTACCTGGACCCCAGCAAATCTTTTCCAAGGCACATTATACTGAAGATGTCAAAAATCAAAGACAAAGAGACAATTCTCAAGGCAGTCAGGGAAAAAAATACTTCAACCTTTAAAGGAGAGCCCATCAGGCTATCTTCAGACTTCTCAGCAGAAATTCTACAAGCCAGGAGGGAGTGAAATAAACTATTCAAAATATTAAAAGAAACTTCCAACCAAGAATAAATTATTCAGGAAACATTATTTAGATATGATGGAGAAATAAAGACCTTTTCAGACATACAGAAGCTGAGGGAATTCTCCAGCATGAGGATGGCATTTACTGAAATACGAAGGAGGCTATTTGTCCAGAAACAAAAAAATCAAAACAAATGAGAAAGAGTTGGGAAAATGAAAAAGAAATTTTAAAAAGGGAGGATGTAAAGGCCATAGGAAATCCTTATAGCTCAATCATCACCCTAAATGTAAATGGACTGAACTCACCAATAAAAAGGCACAGAGTAGCAGACTGAAATAAAACAAACAAATAAACAAACAACTAAAGAAGATACAAATAAATGCAAGCATATACCATGCTCATGAATAGAAAGAATTAGCATTGCTAAACTGTCCATACTATTCAAAGCAATTATAGATTCAATGCAATTCCTATCAATATACCAGTGGCATTTCTCACTGAACTAGAACAAATAATTTTGGACTCTATATGGAACCACAAAAGACCCCAATAGCCACAATAACCTTGAGAAAGATTTGGAAATGTTACACAACCTGATATCAACTATATGAGGGCTGTCCAAAAAGTATCCAGCAATGTAACATGAAAAACCGAATAAGAAAAAATAAAATATTGCCATTTGCAACAAAATGGATGAACCTGGAGATCATCATGCTTAGTGAAATAAGCCAGACAGAAAAAACAAAGAACTGTATGACTTCACTCATATGTGGAATATAAAACTGAAAGAAAAAA
>PVJL010019772.1:0-13229 GCA_004026885.1 Lyroderma lyra | reverse complement strand
GGGGGGGGCGGGCCGTGCGGCGGATGTGAGGGAACGGGCGCCGCCGCCGGGGTGACCTCCAAGGTCGAGGAGGCGTCACGTGGGAAGCGCCCGTCCGCGTCCTTTGCACAGCAGGACGAACTGGCGGACGGCGCGCCCTTGAAGCGACTGCAGGCTCTGGGCCCCGGGCCCCGGTCCCCGCACCCCAGGGCCCGATGCGGGTTTGACTCCTGCAGCACCTCGCGTGCTCGGTGTCCCACCGCACTCAGTACCTACCGTCACAGCAGCCCATCCTCCTCCTCGCTCCTTGGGGTGACATCCCTGACAGCACCCCACGTACTCCATACCTCCCTTGCGCGGTACCGCACCGTGTTCATCCTTTCTCTACGCTGCTTGGGGTAACGCCTTTACGGAGCAGCGTCCCCGCAGCACCCGTCCTCCTGCCGGCGTCCTGCTGGGGCGACGCCCTTGATGAGCAGGTTTGCCCCGCAGCTCTCGCCGGAGCTCATCCTTCTGCAGGGACGGTAACTCACGTCGGCAAGATGCAATGCACTTCCTGGAGAACGGCGCTGTTCACGCACCTGTTCCTTTTTCCGCAAAGCTACCTGACGAAGGAGTACGTTGTGTGCTGACAGTATACAACTGGTGGCTGAGTAGACAGGGCCCGAGAAGGGCTTCTCTGCCTCTGCCCTGCACTTCGCAGGAGGGACTGCAGGCCCACTTCGGGTCCATTGCTCTGAGCAGCTTTAGGTCGAGCGCCCTGGAGTGAAACGTCTGCACTGTGGCACACCTCAGGCTTTTGTGCAGACCTGCCCCTTAGGAAAATAATACGATGCTGTTCTAGCTTTACAGATTAACCAAGGAGGAAATCTTGGAAAGCTGGAGAAAGATCCGAGTATCTTGTTATGTTTTTGAGAGCACTTTCCACTTTTTACTTCCTTTTTTGCCTAACTCCTTTATTGAGATAGAGTTCACATACTGTACAGTTCATTTATTTGACGTATGCAAATAAATGGTTTGTAACATTCACAGTTCCACAACTATCACCACAGTTTAATTATTTTTAAAGACTAACTTTAATTTTAGAAACATGAGTTTCTGTGGGTTTCACTTAAATTCAAATGTTCAGTTTATTACATACCAAGTATTTACTGTTTATTATATGTATATCACATACATAATACATGCATGTATACATATATGCATATCAGAGCTGCTTTTAACCAATCTCACTCTTCATGTGTCCCATCCAGTTTCCTCCAGTGGTAACATTTTGCAAAAACTATAGCACAGTATCACAACCAGATACGGACATTGATAGCAGTCAAGGTACAAAACTGTTCTGTCACAACAAGGATCCCTCCTATTGCCTTATCTTAGCCACACCCTCTTCCCTCCTGCCTTCAACTCCTCAGTTTTTGGCAACCAACCACTGATCTGTCCTCTATTTCTCTAAAGTTGGCAAATCAAGCATATTATGGGAATCAGAGTATACAGCCTTTTGGGATTGACTTTTTCCACTCGGCATAATTCTCTGAAGGGTCGTGTAGTTTGCCTATATCTGTAGTTTGTTCCTTTTTATGCCTCCAGGCTATGGATATACCACAGTTGGTTTAACTGTTCACCCCTCGAAAGGCATCTGGGTTGTTTTCATTCTTTGGCTATTATGAATAAGGCTGCTACAAATACTCATATACAGGTGTTTATGTGAACAGCAGTTTTCATTTCTCTGGGATAAATGCCCAGGAATGTGATTACTAGGTCATACGGTGGTTGCATGTTTCATATTTTAAGAAACAGCCAAAATGTTTTCCAGAGTGGCTGTACCATTTTACATCCCAGCCAACAATGGATTTGTGATCCATTTTCTCCACAAATTGGGTGAGTTGTGGTACTTTATACTTCATTGATTTTCTTCTGTATCCTTCCTGGTCTCATGTCTAGTCATTCAGTCTCTTTGACAGGTGGGGTTAAAGTCTCCAACTGTAATTGTGGGTTTGTCTTTTTCTCCTTTCACTTTTATTGGTTTAATTCACATGTTTTGCATTATGATGTTTGGTGCACACACATTTATGATTTTTTGTCTCCTTGGTGGGCTGACTTTTTGTCATTATGAACTGGCCTTCACTGCCCCCGATGATTTCCTTTGCTCTGATGTCATCTTTGTCTGACAGTAAGAGAGCCCTGGTTTCCTTTGGTTAGTGTTTCCATGGTTTTCATTGTTTCACTTTCAGCATCCTGTAACATATTGGAAGTGAGTTTCTCATAAACAAGCACGTGATTACCAATCTCTGCTTCCTAATTGGTGTATTTAGGTGATTTACATTTAATGTAGTTATTGATGTATTATTAGGACTTACGTCTGATTTTCTGCTTTGTTTTATGTTTCTCTGCTTTCTTTTCTCTGACCTTTTTTTTTTTTCCTTTGGTTGGTTCCCTGAGCGAGAATCGAACCCAGGCCGTGGGGGGAGAGCGCTTAAGCCCAGCCACTGCTCCACCAGGGAACACCCCACCCTGACTTCTTATAGGTTACTTGAACATTATTTTGAAATTCCACTTTTGTTTATACGTAATACTTTTGAGTAATCTCCTTGTATAGCTTTTCTAGTGGTTGTCTAGGTGTTACATTATGTTTGTCACAGTCCACTAGTGTCATCATTTTATCAGTGGGGGTGAAGTGTAGAAACCATACCTCCATTTGCACCTCTTTATCCTCCCCCGTTGAAAGTTATCTTAACTGTTTTCTCTGTATACGTTTAGAACCACATCAGACACGTGAGTTTGCTTCAACCATCACACGTAATTTAGAAGATTCAAGAGGACGAGGGAGTTATATTTACTCAGTATCTGTTCTTTCCATTTTTCGTTGTTCCTTCGTGGTATTGCGAGATTCCTCCTTGTATCATTGCCTTTCTGTTTAGAGAACTCTTAGCCCTTCTCCGAGGGTAGGTCTGCTGGCAGCAAATTGTCTGGTTTTTTTCATACTTGAAGAATTTTTTGATTCCCTTTCACTCCTGGAAGACTTGTCACTGGATGTAGGACTCTGGGTGGCCAGTTCCTTTTCTTCAGATCTTAAAAAGTGTGCTGCCACTTCTTTTGCCCGCCATGGTTTCTGATGAAAACATGCTGTTCAAGTTGTTTGTCTTTAGATTTCAGAAGTTTGTTTCTGACGTGTCTTTGAGCGGATTTCTTTGGGTTTATTCTGCGTGGGGTTTACTCAGTGTCTTGAATCTGTAGGTTTATGCCTTTTGCCAAATTGGGGAAGTTTTCAGCCATTATTTCTTTGAGGACTTCTGCCTCACCTCCCTTTCTCCTCCTGAGATTCAAATATTTGGTTCATCATCACCACTTATGTCCCTAAGGCCCTGTTTTTTGTTTGTTTGTTTGTGTTTTGTTTTGGGGTGTTTGGTTTTTTGTTTTTTTTAGGGGTCTGTTTTCTCTGTTGTTCAGATTGGGCAATTTCTTTTTTTCTTGCTCCATGTTCACTAATTTTCTTCTCTGTTCTGTGATTTAACTCACCCATTAAGTTTTTATTTTGGCTGTTATGTTTTTGGTTTTCAGATTTCCATTTGGTTCTTCTTTTTCTTTGCTGAGGTTTTTAATTTTTCATTTGTTTCAGGTGTGTTTATAGTTGCTCATGGAAGCATTTGCTGTTGGCTCCTTTAAAATCTCTACCAGACAATTCCTACATCTGTGTGGCCTTGGTGTTGGTGTCTGTAGGTTGTCTCTTTTTTTTTTTTAATTTCACTTTGAGATCATCTTGGTTCTTGATGTGGTGAGTGATCTTTGATTGTGTGTTATTTTATGAACCTTATTGAAATCTCTGAGCAGATCAGGCTGCTTCTGATAGCTATGGAGACTGGTGCTGCCAAGTCGCTGCTGGCTGGGGTTGAAATCCGGGCTCCCCACCCAGCCCCCTTGGTAGCTGCTTATTATGCTTTTGTGATTTCACCCTACCTGGGAAGGGAGGCTGCTGTCCTGTTCTGCTAGGTGAGGATAGAATCCAGGCTTCTCTCCTTGCCTCCACGACTCATTGTCACCTAGTCGAGATGACCATCCCTGATCTCCTCAGATGTTACCAGGTGGGTGGCGATGGGCCACAGTGTTTTCTGTGGGCTTGACTGCAGGGCAGGGCCTGTCTGTCCTGCTAGGCTGCGCTGTGCCTGGTCTAATGACTTTTGTTGTGGTTGTTGTTGACATTAGTTGGCATTTTTGGGTCTCTACCTTCTCCGGCAACTGTTCTGGGATATACGAAGCAAAAAGTAAACCAAGAACTCAATGCTGTGCCTTTCTTTGGACCCCAAAATCCCTTCTAAGTCTGTCTCCTTCTGAACTCCATCTTTCAGAGTCTTTTGTTTTGAATGTAACAATTCATGTTTTTAACCTCATTAAGTGGGAAACAGAAGTCCTGTTTATGCTTTTCAAATTTTAATGAATATTTGATAAATGGCCTAGATTTCCATGAAGATTTAATACTTTGCACTCTAATCAGCACCTTTGAAAGGTGCCAGCTTACCTGTACCCTGGACCTTGCAGCCCGGGTGTGGTCTGGGTAAGGACAGTCAGCCTGCAGACCCCACACTGGGTGTGGGAGTCGCTCCCAGCGACCTGGCCAGCCACCCACTGCACACGAACCTGCATTCCAGTTGGGCCTGGGAAGTTCAGCTTTTTAAGAGGTATCTATAGTTGGTCTTTTTTCCTGGTAAATTGTAATGTTTTAATCATAAAAACATGTTTAATGTGTACAGGGTGCTCTCGTGTTTGCATCATAATTATTATACAAAAAAACATTGTGAGGGAGCCAGGAGTGAGTGCAGACCCAGTGCCGTGTGTAAGGCGTGTGCCCCAAGTCCCTGCCTGTTTGTCCAGAGGCGTGGTCATTGGTTTGGGAATGGCAGAAGGTCTCGGTATTTAGAAGTCATCCTCACTGTTTTCTGTAGTGTCACAAGTGAAAGACACTGAGTTCTCTGAGATTCTCAGTGCCTGAGGGAGAGTGGATGCTGGTGCTCTGCCCTCTTTCTTTGTGTCTCCACTGATGCCAGAGTGATTGCAGGCAGCCCCCAGGGGTGTACAGCCAGCCTGGTCTTCCAAGTTCATGCGGGGGAATCTTCGTGAGTCAGAAACCAAAACAAACAGAAAGGATGGAGGAGGAAAAATGTTTTCAAGATGTATTGCTGTTCTTTTAGGTCAGTTGTCAGGCAGCACTCGGGTGACAGTCACGTCGGGGTGTGTGCCCTTTTCTGTCACTTCCGGAAAAGCTGTGCACTTGCTGCTTTTGCTGACTCGCTTTGTTACTTGCCCTGGGCCTGGCCAAAGTGACATTGATAGGCATCAGGCATCCGTTTTTGTCCCCATTCTGTATATGGGGACGTGACCTTCGGTTGGGTGTGTGTGGCCTGACTGATCAAGGTCTGTTTTATTTCAGCTTATATTTTCCTAAGAGCAGGGCCCTGAACCCTTAAAAACAAATGTCACTTTGGGTTTTACTTTTTTTAATCTATTTTTCTGAAATCTATAGGTTTATACTTATATCTTAAAATTAATGGATTACAAGTAGTGTCTTTTTGTGTGCTTTATTGATATTCATAGGTTCATTTGCATTTTTCTTGGACACATTCTTTCTTGAAGTAGATGTACACACTCTACAGCTTACCCATTTCAGGTCTGCAGTGGCATGTCTCCAGTGTATCAGAAGGTTGTGCGGTTGTCACTGTGATCTAGGTTTAGAGCATTTGCATGCTCCCCCCCCCCCCCCGAGAAAACTCCCACTTGTCCATGCTCGCATCTCACGCCTCTGCCCCCAGCTCCCAGCAGCCAGCAGGGCGGGCTTTCTGCCCCTCACACTGTTTAGATCGCACAGCACGAGGTTCTTAGTGTACGCCTTCCTTCTCTGCCGGGGTTGTATCATGTGTGAGTACGTCTTCCCTCTGCATTGCCTGATACTCTGCCCATTGTATACGGCTAGCCCTCGGCCTGTGCTTACCCGGTTGCCAGCTGGTGGACAGCTGGCTTGTCCACTGCTGGGCTAGTAGGAATAGCGCTGCTGTGACTGTTGGTGCATGAGTTTTCAGACACACGTTTTGGACATGTGCTTTCATTTCTCTCGGTGGAACGGCTGAGTCACATGCTCAGGCTATGTTTAACTTCTGAGGAACGGCCACCCTGTTTTCTGCGGTGGCTGCACTGGTTCGCATTCCCACCAGCAGTGTCTGAAGTTCCACTTCCAGTTCGTCCATGTCCTAATGCTGGTTAGTTCTTTTTAATTTTATGTGGTCTGTGTGAAGTGATAGCTCTTGGTTTCGATTTGCATTTCCCTGACGATTAATGTTGTTGAGAATCGTTTAATGTGCTTATTGGCCATTTGTGTATCTTCTTTGGGCAAATGTCTATTCATATCCTCTGTCTGTTTTTTTATTGGGTTTCTTTTCTCCTTATTGAGTTATAAGAGTCTTTGTAAATTCTTTATACAAGTTCCTTATCAGTAATATGATTTTCAGATTTTTTTACTATTCTGTCTTCTCTTTCTTGATGATATCCTTTGAAGGACGTGAGTTTTTACTCTGATGAAGTCCAGTTTATCTGTTTTTTCCTCTTGTACTTTTGGTTCCTAAGATTTCATTGCCTGGGTCAAGACCACAAAGATACACTCCATTTTAACTTGGAAGTTATACAGCTTGTAAGAGTCTCACAGTTCTGGCTCTTACATTTGAGTCTTTGACCCACTTTGAGATAATTTTGTATATGGTGTGAGGTAGGGGTCCCACTTCATTCTTTTGTATGTGGACGTCCGGTTGTTCCGACACCATCTATTGAAAAGACTGTTTTCCCCTTTAAATATTTTTAACGTTCATCAAATAGAAATATTCCTCTAAACCAACAATCAGAACACTGGGACTTTTGGACAACCCAGAACTTTCATGGAAGTGTTTGGACAGTGAGTGTCTTTACCAGCCGACATACTGTTGCTAAGCTGGCTGCAGTCGGACGGGCCATGTTCAATTCGACCAGGATCTGAAATGTCAGCCTCGCGTGTGCTCTGTGGGCACCTCAGCTCGTGGACAGAGGACCCCCCCCCCATGGGGACGGGGTGCTGAGCCATCTACCAGGGAGCACTTTTTCCGGCGAGTGGTCTCAAGAGAACTCTGGAGCCACTGTGCAGGTGTCACTGCCTGCTCATCAGACGCGGGGCTGCAGGGAGCTGGGGGTGCAGTTCGTCCACAGTGCCTTGCTGCGCGGACCGGTTTGGGAAGAGCAGCTGCAGGAAACAGTGTTGTGGTCGTCCGTGTGGCACCTGATAATGGGATTTTGCAGCAGCTGAATAATGGCAGACAGGTCACAGAGGTGATGCTGCTGTCTTCCAGGAGAAAACCCGGCTCAGGCCATTGGTGTCTCAAGCCTCCTATGTAGTAGTGGCATTGGAGGGAACGAACAATGTCTCCTTTGGACCTGAATGAATAAATAAATAAATAAATATAAATAAATAAATAAATAAATAAATAAATAAATAAATATGAATAAATAATGCCCTGAAAGCAGCAGTTGTGGATCGCTGCTGTCACCGTCTTTGGGGGCCCATTGCCTTACATTTGTTTGTGGGAGGCGTTGAACTGCAGTTGGATGTAGGGGGAACAGAAGTAACTTGAAAGTTTGGCTTTTAAGGCACATAAAACATGGAGTGAAGGTTGCATTCTGTAGCTGTAGCCAAAGTGTATTGCTGCTCGTCTTTCGTTTTTAAGAACCAGGTTCTCACCTGTTGTTTAGTTTGTTTTGAAAGCACCCTATCTGCTTTGCCCTTGTGCTGACCTGTTTTCTGAGCAGTAGAGCACCCAGACGCACTGCCCATCCGTGTCCCATCCACGTGGTCTGGTCGTGTGTGGGCCGAGAGGCAGGGCTCTTGTGCACAGTGTAGAGGACAGTTCTTGGATAGTTAGTTGTTTCTGGGTAATTCTCAAGCACGTCCAGGAGCCTGTATCTAGGTGTGTGTGGAGGTGGGCTTGCTTCCAGGCAGGTTCTGAGCACCCTTCCTGTCAGAGTCTCCACAGGACTGGAGGCGTGCTGCATTGGTGGAAGGGGTTCAGGACCCTCTGGGAACAATGGAAACTCCTGTGGTCTGGTGGCAGTCGGCTGTTACGAAATAGCTACTTTTCATGACTTAACTATAAATGAGATCTAGTAGAATGATGACCAACAAATGCCAGGCCCATTTGAAGCAAATACATTTCCATCCCCTGTCCTCTCTCAAGCCTGGTTCCTTCACTCTCTGACTCTCTCTCATTATTTCTTTCTCTCTTTCTCTGTCTCTGTCTCTGGTCCAGGCTATCCTCCCCTCAAACCCTGACCGACCTCCCTCCCTTCCTCCCCAGTCCATGGGTGCCATTGCTGAAGGGCCAGGGAGAGCAGGGGCCTTGCCGGCAGGGAGCCTGGGCTGGGAACCTGGCTGTGCTATTAATGGCCCTGTGACCTTGAAGGGATTTAAGCGGAGGTGTAGGTGCTCTGCAGGACTGAGAGATTTCAGGGCTGATGGGGAGTCGACCTCGTCAGGTTGCTGCCCAGAGCACACGGACGTCCTTCCGGACGACATCAGTGCTTTCCTTCTGACTCTGGGCCTGTCCCTGTCCCACAGCGAGGTCCGTGTGTGTCCCTGTGCTCCCCCTGCTGTCTCACGCTCTGCCTTTCTTCTTCCCCAGTCTTCTGGAATGCTGCTCTTCCTGTCCAGCCATGCGAACCTCAGCCCCACCCCCACCCCACCCCCCACCCCCATCCCCGGCTTCCCGGCTTCCCGTGGCGGCTCCCTGGTGTCCTCGGCCGACTGACCCCAGGCAGGCCCCCCGCCATCCAGGTGCTGGGAATCTGCCCTCCAGTGGAGCTGGCAGCTCTTCCCAGGAGACTCGCCTCCTGAAACCCTCTAACTGTCCTTCTTTCCTGCGCAGGCGGCCGGGGAAACTTCAGGACCAGCATGTTTCACTTAAGGACTTGTGCGGCTACGTTGAGGCCGCTGACGGCCTCCCAGACTGTTAGGACATTGTCCCAGAACAGGCCGGCGGCCGCTCGGACGTTTGGGCACATCCGGTGCTACTCGGCCCCAGTGGCTGCAGAGCCCTTCCTGAGCGGGACAAGCTCCAACTACGTGGAGGAGATGTACTACGCCTGGCTGGAGAACCCCAAGAGCGTGCACAAGGTAAGGCTCTGTGTCTGGAGTCACGGCTGCCATCAGCGGGCACCCAGGGACGTGCGAGTGTCCCAGGAGCCCTCGGAAGGCTGCAGGCAGGCCCGGCACGAACTGCCTTCCCTGGAGGCCTCGCTCCCTGGACCAGACGACAACTGACCCGCCAGGACCTGCAGGAGCACTCAGCACTCCCAGGACCCAGCAAGGCTGCTGGGAGTGGAGACGCGAAGAAGGGAGGGACGCCAGGCTGCTCCTGACGCAGGGCCTCCCATGCTTTCTGTCACTCACGGTGCAGATGGCCAAGCTCCTGTCTTCCCGCTGGCCTTGGGAGTACCTTCCACACCCCACTGCTTTCCCTGTGTCGCCTGTGAGGCCCCTCCTCGAGGGCCTCTCCTCACGGCTTCTCCGTGTTTGGCCAGGGGGTATTTGTGGGCTGGGAGGGCTGTCCGTTGGTTTTCAGGTCAAGTGCCGAGCTGCCCAGGCCCCCGGTGCCCCGGAGGCGGGACGTGGGACCTTGCAGGGGTCGGCACAGAAGCGTGTCAGGACAGACTGGCATCATCACTGTTGATTTGACCTTTATCTTCCTTGTGAGTCTTGAGGTCTCCGTGGCCCCCCCCACACACACACAAGCTTTACTCTGCGGTGTGTGACAGTTAAGACAATACATCTGTGTGACTGCTACAGCCACCAGCCCTGAGTCATTAGGAATGCTGCCTCTTGGTGCGACCTTGGTGCTCAGAGGAGGGCATGTGGCCCAGCCCCTCCCGTCTCCATGGCCACCTACCTGAGCAGGGGGACACCCGGAGTCTTTCCCGGACTGCACACAGACGCCTGCGCAGGATATGTCTGTGTGGCCACAGGCTGCAGGCTTCTGGAGACAGCGGCTGCAGTTGTCTCTGTAAGAAACTCACCCAGAAGCCTGGGGGCCAGCCTGGCGTTTGTGCTCAGGCTTGCACCTTCCTGTTCCCAGATGTGACCTCTGTGTAGGACCAGCAGGTCTTCTAAGATGTGGTTGGTGTCAGAGGGCAAAGCACCCGGATGTACAGCAGGGAACAGGCCTTGATTGAGGGTGGCTGGGCAGAGCCTGTCAGGGGCTTTGTGGGTGGAGCTCTGGGAAGGGCGGAGACAGTGCCCCAAGCTCTGGGAAGAGGTTTTTATGGGGACCTGTGACCTTAGAGCAGTGATTTTCCTTGAAAAGTTTTCTTTTCTGTTCTTAGGTATCGAACTATAATCATTAGTAGTATTTGTGTCAATATCATTATCGCTTTTTTAAATTAAGATTTATTTTTTAGAACAGTGTTCGATTCACAGCAAAACTGAGGGGAAAGAGACAGTTCCCAGTAACCCCTCCCCATTACCGTTACCCTGACAGAGCTCTGACCTTTGTGACAGTCCATGAATCTGCACTGACTTGTCATCGTCACCCAGAGTCCATAGTCTACGCCAAGGTTCCCTCTTGGTATTGAGCGTGCTCTGGTTTTGGTCAAATGTGTAATGACAAGCATCCATCACACAGAGGAGTTTCACTGCCCTAAAAATCCTCTTTGCGCCACCTGGTTTTTTGTTTTTTGTTTTTTTTTTATTATTAGACTCTTTGGGGTGACATTGGTTAGCAAGCATTACATAGGTTCCAGGTGTGCACTTCCGCAGTGCATCATCTGCGTGTGCGCTGCCTGTTTTGGGTAAGTTCTTATCACATGGTATCAAGACAGACACGGGCTCCTCAGGCTAGGAGAGGGCAGTCCCGGTGGCCATTGTCCTGGGGGTGGGACAGCACAGTGGAAGGCCTGCCTGGGGAGAATCCAGGGTGGGGATTGGGTCCCGGGTCTCTTAGGGTCAGAGCAGCACCTGTCAGGAAATTCTGCGGCAGGGGAGGGGGCCACAAGGTCACAGAAAGGAACTTCTTAGTTTAATGAGGACACACGCAGGTTGGTGTCTTCAGACCAGACGTTATACACTGGCTTCTGTTGCTGGGATTCTCCAGGGCCCACGGCGGCTTCTCAAGGGAGAGGGACACGATGGCGTCCCCCTGCCATGCCCGCACCGTGGACTGAGCACCTGACCTTGTGCCTAGTGAGTGCTCACTTTCCAAGGGACACAGTGCAGACTGTGTTCAGATTTTCAGAGGCACCTGGGACCAGGGAGAGAACGGCCTTAGGAAGAGCAGGTTTGTCAAGAATCCTACATTTGGCTTGTTGGTAGTAAATTAGATTTTAAGGTTCAGATCAACTATCTTTCTGATGCCACGTGTCTGCACCGAGAAGGGCTGAGCCCCCTGTCTGACCCGGCTGCTCTCAGAGCACTGGGGGACTGCTGGGGAAGAGCTGTTCTGAGCCTGGCAGCATGTCCCTCCCCCTACTTCTTCACTCTACTTCCTTGTTTTTTAAACATTTGATGATGTTTTCAAATGCACAGGAGAGAGGAGAGTGCAGAGCGCACCTCCCTGAGGAGAGCCAGCACCCACCCTGAGCAGCTCTGCAGTCTGTTCTCCCTGCACTCACCTTTCTGCTTGTTTGTGCATTTGGTGGGTGAAGGCAGATGACAGACCTGTGCCCTCTGCCATGAGGGTTCTGAGGGAGCATTTTCTTAACAAGAAATTAAAACAGACACGGTGCTCAGTGTACATTCAGCCACTTGTGATTATCTTAAAGCTGCCCTTTCATATTTGGTTTTACAGTTTACTGGTTGTTATAGCCCTGTTTTAAAAGAAAAGTTTTATTTTTAAAGGTTTAATTGTGGAAATTGTGTGGTGAGGTAATTGATAGGCTGTTTGGAGCATCAAGCCTCTGAGCGTCCCAGGCTCCGCCCCTTCCCACTAGGAGGCCCCGCCCCATGCTGTCTCCGCCCGCCTCCACCTGCTGTCCCTTGGGGTGTGCCTCCCCCAGTTGTCTCTCCCCATGTGTCCTCCAGGCTTAAACTCTGTCAAGTGCAGCTACTACCTGACCAGATAGGAACCTGCCACGGGGCTGTTCTGTCAGCCTCCACAGCCCTCCCTCATTAGGGTCTCAGCCATGTTGGGGACAAGTCACATCACAGCATCTTGCTTTATTTACGTCTTAGAAGCACTTGGAGACAAAAAGCCACGTTGCCCTATTGGTGTTTAAGACAGACATGCAGTGAGTGCACCCGAGCCCTCCAGGCCCCCATAGGCGTGGCTGGAGCTGGGGGATGGACCTCCATTCTCCACCAGCCCACGTGCCCTCTGCCCGCTTTCTGAAGTCTCTCCCTGTCCCCATGTGTGGCACCTGTCTTCTGATGCTGTGACAGCAGCTGGGTCCAGCCTGCCGCTCAGGCAGAGGTCCTGCCTCTGGAGACTTAGCCCCACTGTGTCCCCCTGCCCCCACACTGCCCAGCAGTTCTGCAGTGCAGTGCCCGATGACACACAAGCTGTCATGTCCTGTGGGTGAACCTGACGAGCAGCGGACACCAGACACAGCTGGTCCCCAGCACAGGGGGGCAACACATGCCTCTCATTCTACAGCCATTGCCTGTGCGCTTGTTTGACTAAACAGCCCGAACTGGCCACACCCTTGCTTTGGGTGGCCGTGCACCGGTTTCCCTTGGTGACATGTATGCCGAGTTTCATGTTTGCGGCAGTTACAAAGCGTTGTTATTGCCAGAACTTGAATGTGGTTGTGACAGTGCTGGGGTCTGGTGTGTGGTGGCCTTGGAACCTGGGGGTGCGGTCCATTCCAGGGTGGCCATCAGGTGATCAGGTGTGTGTGGGCGGGGCCCAGCTCCCAGCTGAGGTGGGGACAGCAGGGCAGCTTCAGGAGTGGCATCAGAAACGGACTTTGGACAAAAGGAAATGGTCCGGTCAGCCAGAATCTGGTCATGCAGTTTGGCTGCCAGGCAGCGGGTAGTGACTGTGGGCGCAGCTCTGGTCGCCAGCTTCACACACAGATACGAGGGCCCCTGCGGGCTTTACGCAGTGTGAAGTGCTGTGCAGGCACCGGGTCCTTCTGAGGAGCCGCACACCCTCTGCGGGCGGGTGGGCGGGCGGCCAGGCACAGAGGGCCCCGTGGTGGCCTCAGCTGTGTGCGATGAATGGTACACACACACGCACGCACACACACACACACAC
>PVJL010019771.1:0-13242 GCA_004026885.1 Lyroderma lyra | reverse complement strand
CTCAAAGGCAAGGGAAGTAAAAGCAAAAATAAATGAATGGGACTATATCAAACTAAAAAGCTTCTGCACAGCAAAAGAAACCATCAACAAGGCAAAGAGACAGCCAACTGAATGGGAGAAAATATTTGCAAATAATGCATCAGATAAGGGTCTAATATCTAAAATATATAAAGAACTAATAAGACTTAACAACAAAAAACCAAACAACCCAATTAAAAAGTGGGCAGAAGAACTAAACAGACAGTTCTCCCACGAAGAAATACAAATGGCCAGCAGACATATGAAAAAATGCTCATCCTCATTAGCTATCAGGGAAATGCAAATCAAAACCACAATGAGATACCACCTCACACCTGTGAGAATGGCTGTTATCAACAAGACCAGGAACAACAAGTGCTGGAGAGGATGTGGAGAAAAAGGAACTCTGGCACACTGCTGGTGGGAGTGCAAACTGGTACAACCACTGTGGAAGGCAGTGTGGAGGTTCCTCAGAAAATTGGGAATGGGGTTACCATATGACCCAGCAATCCCCGTTCTGGGGATCTACCCAAAAAACTTGAAAACCTTTGTCCACAAAGACTTATGTACCCCAATGTTCATAGCAGCGCTGTTCACAGTGGCCAAAACATGGAAACAACCAAAGTGCCCTGCGACAGATGATTGGGTAAAGAAGCTGTGGTACATATACAAAATGGAATATTACTCAGCTGTAAGAAAAGATGAAATATTGCCATTTGCATCCAAATGCATGGACCTGGAGATCATCATGCTTAGTGAAATAAGCCAAACAGAAAAAACCAAAGACTGTATGACTTCACTCATATGCGGAATATAAAACTGAAAGCAACAATGAAAAAAAACCCCAAAATGAACAAACAAATAAATAACCCATGAACACAATCAATAGTTTAATGTTCATGTAGGGACAAGTGGGGAGGGGAGAAAGGGGAGGGGGTGGGAGAGGAGGGAGGGGAAGCTAAATATAAGGTGACGGAAAGAGAAGTCACATTAGGTGGTGAACTTATTATACATCAAGTTGACAATGCACTGTAGAATTGTATGCCTGAAACCTATGTAATCCTTGCTAACAGATGTCACCCCAATAAGTCTAATAATAAAAATGAATTAAAAATAAATTTAAAACAAAGAAGCAAATAAAGAGAAAAGAAATATATATTGCTCTGATAAACCTAAAATATAAAAAATTAAAAAAAAAATAAAGCAGGGCTGATCCACAATATGCCATCTGATTTTGTAGCATATAAAAATGTGATGGATTCTGGGGTCTTTGAAAGCCACAGCCATTCAAATGTGCTCTCTTTGAGAAGATACTGAAAGTACCACAGTCTCTCCCCGCCTTGGACCAAGAGACAGTTTCACTTCTCAGAGTGATTTCTCCACACTCTCCAAGATAACCACCTAGGATATGCTGAATAAGAATATGTGGCATCTTAGCTTATGGGAAAATGAAGGTATCTGTTCAAGGAGGAAATCAGGAACACCTGTCACCTGACTATAACCCCCTGCCTTCCTTCTGTCTGGCCTCAATTTCCCTATGGAGGCTTTTATAGTGTCCATATGTAGGCTCCTTGATGCTGACACCTTGGTTCAGGACTTCCCCCATTCACTGTTGTATCAAAAGTTCCTAGAACAGCATCTGGCACACAGCAAGAGCTCAATAAACATTTGCTGAATGAATGAGTGGTTTGTTTTTAATAAATTGTGGCTCTGACAATCTACTGTGTGACCTTGGTCAAGTGACAGCCCTTCTCACAGCCCTGGTTTCCTCATCTGTAAAATGGGGTAATAAAAATACCTGCCTAACAGGCCATTATTATTAGTCTTCATTCAGTAAATTATTTATCAAGCACCTACTATGTTCCAGGATGTTCTAAGTGCTGAGAATACAACAGAGGACAAATAGGGGGGGAAATGCCTTACCCTTGTGGAGGTGACATTCATGTGTGTGGAAGGAAGAGGATAGATAATCAAGAGAAAGAAATCACAGTTAAATTGTATGGGATGCTAGAAGGCAATAGAAGCTGTGGGAAAAGAAAGAGTGTGGGATGGGGCCATTGGCGGTTTTCCATAGGGTAATTTGGAAGACTCCGCTGAGAAGGGGACATTTGAACAGAAACTTAGAGATGAGAGAGTGCTGCCACAGACTAAAGGAAGAGAGTTCCAGGCAAGGGAGAACTGCCAGAGCAAAGGCCCTAAGGCGAGAATGTGCCTGGAATTTAGAGATGCAGCCAGGCGGACAGACTGAGTGAGCCTGCTCCAGCTGCAGGTGATGTGGGTGGAGAGGTGATGCGACAGATTGCGGAGGACTTTGGCTTTTACCCTGGAGAGATGAAACCCATAAGGATATTGAGCAGAGTAGGCACATGTGATTTCTGCTTTCAAAAGGACCCTCTAACTGCACACCTCTGTCCTCAGGTTCCTGCAGGGGTGGAGCCCTAGAGGTCATTTCCTCCAACCTTGTGCCACCACCCAGACCCAGCAGTGGCAGGACACCAGGGCTGAGTTCACACCCACACTCTTACCTCTGAGCCGTGTGTACCTGGGAAAGGGCTCACATACTTTCATCTGTCTTTTATGTAACTCTCAGTCCTGCATTAAAGCCGGTTACACAAAGGAAGCTTGCACAGTGGGTGAGCCCGTGAACCCTGTTTTGTAACATCAGCAGAAAAATTCGCTCTCTGCTGCCTCTAAGGAGGGGTGAATTATAGCAAGGATGACCCTTGGCCAGATTGTCTGGGAACAGTGGGGTTGATGCCCTTTGTCCTGGTTTAATTATTAATAGTGCCTCTTTCACTCTCAAAACAATCTCGGTGTGAACAATAAATTATATGGTCTCTAATTTAAATGAACTTTGATTTTACAGCCCAGTTATCTGGGGGGAAACGGATTTTAGAGGCTTTAAAGAGTACATAGTTAACATAAAAAATAGATTGAAGTTACTATTGTGAACTCTTCAAACAACTGAAAGAATTGGCCTTTATTAAGCACTTACTCTGTACCAGGAACTGTTGTAAATATCTTACAATTATTAAGTCACTCAATCCTTCCACAACTTTAAGAGGTAGGTACTGTTATCTCTGTTTTACATTTGAGGAAACTGAGGCACAGAGATTATCAGCTGGTAAGTGGGGAAGCCAACACTTGAAATGCCTTGCATCACAACACTAAGCTGTCTCTATAGTCATAGAGTTGGGTCAATTTACAATCTATATTAGGAATAATCACAACATGTATTTATTGAATGCTGACATGGATCATCTTATTTAAGCTTTATATCAAGCCTGTGGAGTAGAAATAATGAGTCCCATTCCAATTATTGACTTAGTTACTTTTAATTGTAGTAAAATATACATAAATAAATTTATTATATTGACCATTTTTAAGTGGCATTAAGTACATTCACATTGCTGTGAATCATCACCGCCATCCATCTCCAAAACTTTTTTTATCTTGCAAAACTCCCAAGTTGATAGTCTTACTCCAGGACTGTCATCTAGAACTAGGGACTCAGAGGAAGGGACATTCAGATGTCTACTTCAGTTATGGCTGGACCCATTAAATATTAATTCCTCACTCCTCCTCTCCATGTCCTTGTCAACCACCATTGTACATTCCATTTCTATGAATCTGACTATTCTAGGAACCTCACAGAAGAAGAATCACACAGCATTTGCCCTTTTGTGACTGTCTTATTTCATTTAACACAATGTTCATTTATGGTGTAGCACGTGCCTAATTTTCCTTCCTTTCTAAGGCTGAATAATATTCCATCATATGGCTATAACATATTGTTTATCCATTCATCCCCCATGTCAGGATTATTAATTAATTAATTCACTCACTCAACAAATTTTACTTGGTGCTTACTAAGTACCTAGCACAAAAGCTGTAAATAGAACTGACAAAATTCCCTCCCCTCAAAGTGTTTACATGTAAACATGTAACAAATAAACAGGCAAAACATGATATATCAGATGGTGGTATGTACTCTGGTAGGGACGGGGCAAAGGAAATGCTGGGATAGAGGGGAGGCCTCCCTGAGAAGGGTAGTTTTTGAGCAAAGACATAGAGGAGGTAAGGGTGGAAGTCATTTGCATATACTGGGAGAGAGCATTCCAAGCAAAAGAACTAGCCAGTGCAAAGGCCCTGCAGTGGGTGGGCCTGGTGTATTCAGGAACAGTGAGGGAGCCATTATGACTGAAGTTGAGTGAGCAAGATGGGAAGAGATAGGGGAGGGAGGTGAGACTCAGAAGTCAAAGGCCTTTCTTCAGGTCACACAACTAGTACCAGCAAACCTGCAACTGAACAGGATCTGTCTGACCTATGAGCTCCAGCTCTAACCATAACACCATTTTGCCTCACATATAACCCAACAACAATTCCCATCTATTGATCATTTACTTTGTGCTAATCCTATGCTCATATGTTACAGGCATTATTTCATTTTACAGGTGTCAAAAGAGAGACTCTAAGAGCTAAAGGAACTAGTGGTGGGGGTGGGCAGGATCGAAGGCATGTCTGTGTGAATTTTAAGTCTACACTCTTCCTTGCTGTTGCTGTTACCAGAGAATGGGACCTTCTTGGTGTGCTGACCAGTTTTTTGGTGCCCCAAACAAAGAATTGAGTGAGACACAGAAATAAAGTGGTGAAAAGTATAGTTTTTTTTTAGAGGCAGAGGTACAGTCCAAAGAGATAGGAGCAGGCCTGGATAGCAAATGACCAAGGTCAGGGAGGTTTGCACTGGATCTGGGCAGACCGAAGAAGAATCAAGGCACCACAGACAACTTAAACATGGTCTTTATTGCAGAAGCAGAACAGCAACAAAAGGGTGTCCAGGAGTTCTTTCAATAGCCCATAGCCCACAGCTAATACCCAATTTGCTCATAACTCGCTCCCTCCCAGAGTATCCCATCCCCTTATATAGGCAGGAGAACAAAGGTGGCAGGCTGCCAAGGGTGAGCTCAGAAAGCACATAAACAACAAATGACCACCTGGGAAAGGGCAAGTCATTTTTACTTAACAGGTGTGCATCATTCTGGCAGAAGCTTGTAAGAAAGCCTGAGCTATTTCATTTTCCCCACAGGACCCAAGCAAAAGAGTGGCTCAAGGGCCCCAGATGGCATGGTGAAAGTACACTCCCAAGAGGTAGGAGTGGGCTCCAGCATGCAGGTGGCTCAAGAGCCCCAATTAATGACACTTTGGTAGTTTTATTCTCTTTAGTTATAAGGGGTTACACCTATCTAGGTATGGGACCTTTTGATTGGCATCTTTGATTGACAGGGGCTATGATATCACCTCCTTTTAACTGTGCATGTTCCTTTGCAAAACTCAATGTTATAATGATAGAATGAATGTCTGGGCATAGGTATGTGTCAGTGCCAAGGTGGTTCAGCACAGAAGATTTTGGAGTTGGTGCACCCAGTTGAAAAAATGCATGCAGAGCTGACATAGGGAGGTCATAAACAAGAAAGCAAGTTACTTTATTGCGCACCTGGGACTATATATACATATTCAAATGGAAGTGGCATCTTGCCACATCTGCCCAGTAGTGGTTGCTTTGTTTTCATGGTTATATAAGCCAGTAAATGCTCAGTAAATGTCACCTCTGGGAGTTACTCAGCCCGGGTCATTGATCATTTATGGTAAGATCAGGGAGGTCAAGGTCAGGTGGCAGGCCTGGTCATTAACCCTTTATATTGGGCCTGGCTGTAACCCTTTAGAGAGGGCCTGGCTTTAACCCTTTAGGGACTAACATTCCACCCTATGGGGCTGCCACACAAGATTTTACCCATAATGCATATCCCTGAACCCATAGCGCACAGCAGCAATATAGGGTATAGCAAAAGACTACCAGACTGCTAGCACTAACTGCTAGGCCATTAGTATTCATTGCCAGGTTGATCCTAAGGAGTCCCACCAAGAGGATAATGGGTCTTCCGTGGAGGAGACAATGGCTTGTACCTCCGTGTTCATCTTGACCAAGGCTGTCTGAATGTGCTCAGCATGATCTGGGATATATACACAACATTCCACATGTAAAATAGTACATGTGCTACCTTGGGAGGCTGTCAATAAATCTAAAGCCATCCAATTTTGCAGTACAACTTTACACATTTGTGCTGTTTCATCCAATAACAGGCTTAAGGCCTGTTTAGTAGCATCCAGGGCTTGAGCTTCTATTTGTGATTCTACATCTATGACAGCAGCCCCTGGCAGGGCCAGAGCCAAAGGGTCGAACCACTAAGTGGCTCTGTGCTGGCAATGCCAGTGGTGATACATAGCATCCCAATTAGCAGGCAATTGAGAAAGGGTCACCAGTATTCGACCAGCAATGTAAGGGCAACCCCATGTACATAGTCCAGTCCAATTTGCAGATAAATAAGGACATCCATGGTGTCCATAAACGCATACCAGCTGGAAGAGTATCTGAGGTGAATACCAGCATATCAGGCTCCATTCCATCAAGTGTGAGGGGTCAGCACGTGAGTAATGTTTTGACATAAGTGGGGCGGCACCCAACCAGCAGTGCAGTTAGCTACTGAGCCATGTTGTTCTGCACATAACAGGACTTGTTCCCATAGTTCCATATGTTCCCCAATCATCCAATCCCATCCATTAGTCATGGCATAACCAAACAGAGGGGTTGGTTATTGTGGTCCTTGTGGAGCAAATTATCCATTGCCTAGCAATGTTGATCCCATTCTGCAGTGCTAGTCCATGTACGTAACCACATCCAGTTGTTTAGGGAAGTTGGGTAAATCCACCACGGAATTCCCACAGCTGTCTCCACTGGTATTTCTGTGCAGATCCAACAGTGGGAAACATTGTGCACCTGAGCAAAAGTATGTGCCCAGGACAGGATACTATTGCCTGCTGTTAGCCTGGGCAGTAGGACAAAGCAGACAGTGGCACCATTAAAGTAAGTTCTTTACCCTCAGGTAAAATGTAGGCAGTGTGTCTATGTTTCGACAACAATGTGGTAAGGGCCTCACCCCTGGCCTATGACACCAGACTAGTTCCCCAAGAGTTTGGGGCCAAGATGGCTCTAATAAGGTAATGGAATACAAAGGAAGAGGTCAGAGGGCAAGGACAAATGCTCTTTTTAGTATAGGACCTCTGGCCTTTTCTGGTAGGGTCGGTCACCTGTATAAAGAGGGGTCATTGCCCTAACCATGGCTTTAAGATAAATCCTTCCTTGAGTCCAACACCCCAGGGTTTTATTAGAGCCAGCCAAAATTCATGGGAGGCCTGGGTGGTCCAAGGCCATGACCATGAGGCTTGCTTCCCTGGTGCCAAGAAGTCAGGAGCAGGGAGGAGTAAGGACCATGTGTGGGTCAGCAAGGTTAGAACATATTTTTAAAAAGCAGGGTGTCCCTTGAATAACTTTGTCTAGTGGGGACACACCAGTGTATCTGGGTTGTTCATTCAATAGCCTGACTGCAGTAGGCAGATTAGTTCTCCATTTGCATAAAGCAGGGCCCAGGACCTTTAATTTTTCCTTTAATAAACCATTATATTGTTCAATCATGACTGCTGCTTGGGGTCAGTAAGGTACATGCAGTTGCCAGTTGACATCATTTTGGCATGCCCAAGCCTGTGCTTTGTTTCCAGTAAAGTGAGTGCCCGGTCACTGCTAATTACCACAGGAGTCCCATAGGCAGCGGTCAGCTGATCAAGTGCAGCAAGGGTGTGTTCTTGGGTGGCCACGGCCATAGGCCAGACAAATCCTAACCCAGTTTCTGTATCCACTGCTGTGAAGCCATACTCACAACCATGATCTTCTGGCAAGGGCCTGATATAGTCCTCTTGCCACTCCTGAAAGTGTTGCTCCCCCCTCAGAATGACACCTGGTTCTTACAGAGGGCAGCTGTTCTGCACAAGCCTGGCAATCTTGCATGGCTTGTTGACATTGTGCCTGGGGCAGGGATACACCTCACTGATGAGCTACCTGTTTCTCTATAAGGGAATAATGGGCTTCCGCCCCCTTCCATAATTGAGACCAAAAACCAGTGGGCACCTTACAAGTCCCATGTTTCTGCCATTAGCCCCCAGTGTATGACAAACCCATTGTCATACACTGACACCATTGAAAGGAACAGTAGAGTGGCATTGAGCCACCACTTGGTTGGTGACTTGTAATGACTATTCTCTATCTGGGGTCCAATCCCAAGTAGCCCCTTGCCATACCCTTACTGCACTTGATCAGCTGAGCGCTGCCTATGGGACTCCTATGGTAATTAGCAGTGACCGGGCAATGTAAGCGGTGAGCAAGAGTGACTAAACGAGGAACAAACACCCTCCAATAGCCTAACTTACCTGGGACAACCCAGGCCTTTGGACCTTGTCTTCATTGACAGCCCACCCCCGGGTTCTTGAGGGCTTCTCACAGACTAGTGGCTGCAGTCTCAAGTTCTGTAAGAGAATCAGAGGTTAGCATTATATCATCAATATAATGGAATAGATGCACCCCTGCTGGCTTCCACCAGGTGGCCAAGTCCTGAGCCATCAGTCTGTGGCACAGGGTGGGACTGTGTAGATATCCCTGGGGAAGCCCCAGGAAAGTCCATTGTCATCCTTATCACATGAAGGCGAACTGTTCTTGACTCTCCAGCGCTATATCTATGGAGAAAAAGGCATTTGTCGAATCTACAACAGTGATATTGTCCCAGTTCATGTGTGAGTTTGTCCATAAGATCCATAACATTGGGCACAGGTCCATGCAATGGGAGTGTCACTTTGTTTAGCTCCCGATAGATAGTCCACAGTTCATTAGCCAGAAGCCATTAGGCTTTTTCACTGGCCACACAGAATTATAAGGGCTATGCATTGAGTGGATTATCTGGGCTTCTTCAAGCTTGAGAATGGTATGACCAATCTCTTCATGCCCTCCAGGTCACCGATATTGCTTCGTATGCACAGCATGAGTAGCCTGGGGCAATACCAAGGGGGCATGATGTATACTCACTTATATACACAATCAAAATTCTCCCATTGTCATCAAGATTGCCAATCCTTGCAGCACATCTATCCCTAGAATATATTCTGTGGGAGACATAGACCTTGTAGTCTTGTGGGGGCAATCGTCCTATGCCCAGGGTCACAACCACTTGTTTGACCTGTATCATCCAGCCTTCAACAGTGGCCATAGGACTGCTAAAGCCATCAGGATTCCCATACAATGAGGTGCTACCAGCTCCAGTGTCCACAAGGGCTATTACCTGCTGCAAATTATGGGAGGACCTGTAAATAGTAAGTTCAACATGTGGCCTCTGGTCCCCTTGGTCCCCCATTAGCCAGAAACCTCAACCAGACCCCTAGTCCTGGTGAAAATCAGTTTCAATTCTTGAATCAGGAGTTTAGCAGCTGGCAGGGGAGTAAACTGTTGTTTCAGTTTCAGCTGCTTCCACAGACCCAGCAGTACTTCCGTAGGCTGATGCTCTATTTTCTCTGCAGCTACCCCCCACAACCAAAAGGTCAAACCACATCTGCTTTTCGCTCACTTTTATCTCAGGCTGAATGCCACCTTTTGGAGCCCCTCTATTCTTTGGGTGTCCTTTGGGTGGGGGCCCCTTGGGCACCTATAGTGGCCTCACCTGGCCACCTTTTCTCTTTTGTTTCACTTCCACATTCCCCAGTCGAGCCAAGGGGGCTCTTATTTCATGCACCCACCAATCTACATAGGGAGGCAAAAGAGTCACCATAGTCCTGAAAGTTCCTGGGGGTCCTAAGGCTAGGATGAGGTCCTTCATCCTAGTAGTGAAAACCTCCTCACCAGGGATATTGTAGTGCATCTGAAACATCATCTGTCTCATGCCATCTCCTGTATAATCTGCACCAGGTCCAAGTAAGTGGACCATTTGCTCACAGTCTCGGGCAATTTGCCCACATCCACCCAAACCGTTTGGGCTGCTGCCATTAACCAATTGATCAGGGAATTGTTCCCTGCATTATGGTCAGTATGGGCAATATTTTGTAGACTTTACCGCAAAGAGGGGAATACCATAATAGAGGCCAGTTGGGTAATTTCATCAGGGGACAGTTCTGTTCCTTCCCCAACTTTGTCCCACAATCTCAATAGCCAGCCTGGTACCATTTCCCCAGCCCTTTGTTGCACCTGCTTTGTCAATTCCTGTTATTCAGCAGGCAAGTACGTAGTCACTGTCATATGCTGCTTGGCCTGGGGAGCCCCCTGCAGCTGACCCCCGGTCCCATTGGCTGCTCCAACTCTATTCTGTTGCACTAAGGGGTGAGCCTGTAATATAGATTTTGTACTACCTGTCCTGGAGGCCACCCTGGAGGACCATTCGGACTCCTCTGAACCCTGAAGCATATGTTCAGCATCTGCCAAGTGCTCCTCCCGTGTTTCTTCCTGGCACTGCAACTGACATACTGGTTGAGTTTGCCCCTGTATCTCCCAACTGGCATGCCGCAGCACTGCCAGGAACATCCAGGCTATGCAGCCGGCTGCCTCCCGGTGTGCTGGCTGAATGTTCAATTCCATAGATTCCAAGGCCTTTTTGACATCCCCAAGTGTGGGCAGTGCTTGAGCCAGAGGCCAGGTCTATTGAGAGAAAATGGGCTTAGCAAGGTTGCCTGTGTACTTGGAATCTGAGACTCGAGGGTCCTCCAGGGCCGCCCGGAACTTGGTGAACAAGGACACTGCTCAGGATATGGTTTCTGGCTGGCTAAGGGGAAGGAGGAAAGCCACATTGCCTGGGAGGCAGAGGAATCATAAACAGGATGAAAGGATAGGGTTCGGCAACCTTGTTTTGCAATAAAGAAGTTAACCCCAAGTTGATCTTGGGATATAAAATAAACCCACTGCAGACCAGAAGGGTCTCTGTGTCTCCATCAAAGCACAGGGAACCACCCGGTCCCAGCTTTGCTATCTGTTATGTCTGTGTGTGTGTGTCTTTGTATTTTTCTTAATTCCCTGGCCCCTCCCCTCTGGTTCCGTTCTCCCCGCGCTGGTCATGGGGCACTCGAGTCCAGGCTTTATTTCATCCCAGTCCCCTGGAGCCATCCATGTGGCTAGATATGCAGCCACTGGGAGGCCACATTTCCCCCATCTGGGGACCCTCAGAGGTGCTGGGGGCAGCACTTATCTCATCCTACTGACTACGCCCAATGTCAGCGCAGAGCTGCTTCAGGAGGTGAGGTTTTGGAAGTGGTACACACAATTGAAAGAAAGCTCGCAGAGCTGATGAGGGTCATAAACAAGCAAGCAAGCAAGCAAGCTACTTTATTGCGCACCTGGGACTATATATCTATATCTATATCTAGATATCTAGATATCTAGATATAGATATATATATATTTAAACAAAAGTGGCACATTACCACATCTGCCCAGTGGCATTTGCTTTTTGTTTTCATGGTTACATAAGCCAGTACATGCACAGTAAATGTCAGCTCTGAGAGTTACTCAGCCTGGAGCATTGACCATTTATGGTAATGTCAGGGCTGGGTGGTGGGCCTGGCTTTTAACCAGTTAGGGACCAACAGAGAGGTCCCAAGATCCCCCTATTCTATCTGCCTACCTAACTTTTCTCTTGAGAGGCTTGATCCCCATAAATCTTTATGAGAAGTTGAGGGATGCAAGGTCTCATCTATGTCCTTGTCCCTATCTATCAGGGATTCATGGAACTCTCACCCTATATAATATAAAAGGGAGAAAGGGGTCTCAAGATCTGCCTGAGAAACTACATTGGCTTCTTTTGTTGGGATGAACTGGAAGCCTTGCCTGGGCATCATTCGTATCCCAATGGCCCCTAGATGAGGAGAAATAGATTCAGTTAATAGATTTAAAAGCATTGGCCTGAGAAGCAGGCCTCAAAGCTGCTGATACAGGGTGATTACATGATGAAGGGTCTATTCAGCCCCATGGAGCCTGTGGTATGTTCACGTTTGCTTAATCAGCCGTTCAGGTGTCACCGATCCAGGAACGGCCTGGATTACAATCAGCAAGTACAGATCACAAGCTCCAGGATAATTAGTTAAAGTATAGCAAGCACAACTAACTAAAGTTTTGCCAGCACAAATTACAAATTCCAAGATAATTAGCTAGGGCTGGAGACAGGGGACATTTTGGGAATACAATTATCAAACACAAATTACAAGCTTTTTAAGAATGATTAACAAAAGCCAGGGCAAAGGATATCTTGTGAGATCTGGACTAATATCTATTGTTTAAATTTCTGAAAGTAATTCATTGTTTAAGGCTAGAGACTAGGGAAAACTGATTGAGAGGGTGATAAAGACTAGGGACTGGGAAAAAAAGGTAAAGGAAGGGAGCTAAGGAACTAGGGGAGAGGAGACTAAAAATTCCCAGAGTGATAGGCTCTTTCATTTGGGCTGTATCATTGCTACACTGACACATACAGCTAACAAGTCCTGAAATTATGAACTTCAGCATTTTAGGATCTTGGTGTCATGGCTGACATGGCTGTAATATTGGTAAAATATCTAAGTATGTCCCGGGTTGTTTAATAATTAGCCACTACCCTGAGAATCTCCCCATACTTCTCCCTCTTGGCTCTGGCCTACCCTAGATCTCCCTGGAATCCAGCACCTAAAGAGTTAACATGGAGCTTAAAAGGACCCTCCTGTCTTGCTCCTGCCACATATCAGGTGTCTGTTTTATTGCACAGGTGTTAGACACTCTTAATATCACCACTACTTGGAACTATAATTGACATTTCTAGAATGAAGCAGGATTTTCAGCTCAGAGATTAATATCAAATTAACCCAGCAAAGGTACAAGTAAGGGGCCAAAGCCAGGAGCTGTGTTCTCAGTTGACATTCAGGAGTACAGACCTCATTTGAATCTGCCTCTAAGGACAAATACACACCCTGGGCAATGAGCCTTTAATCTCTGGAGGAATTCGTTTTAGAACTATGCCCTGACACCTGTGAGAATGGCTATTATCAATAAGACAAGGAATAACAAGTGCTGGAGAGGATGTGGAGAAAAAGGAACTCTGGTACACTGCTGGTGGGAGTGCAAAATGGTACAACCACTGAGGAAGGCAGTGTGGAGGTTCCTCAGAAAATTGGGAATGGAGCTACCATTTGACCCAGCAATCCCCCTTCTGGGGATCTACCCAAAGAACTTGAAAACCTTTGTCCGCAAAGACTTATGTACCCCAATGTTCATTGCAGCACTGTTCACAGTGGCCAAAACATGGAAACAACCAAAGTGCCCTGCGACAGATGACTGGAT
>PVJL010019770.1:0-13286 GCA_004026885.1 Lyroderma lyra | reverse complement strand
CACCCGAAGCAACAGGCTTTTCATCCTGAAACCACCTAGTCAGAAGGGCTTTAAAACCTATTTTTTATATCCATGCCTTTAAAGTAATAACTTAATTTTTCCTAATCTAGGAACCATCAGGATACTAGCGGTGCCCCAACAAGGCTTCCAGCCCATCTTGACAAATGAGTCAACAGGGTGGATCTCAAGACCCCTTCCCCTTTTAAATCAGATAGAGTGAGAGCTCCTTGGATACCTAATAGGTAGGGACAATGGCCATTTTCAGCAGGAAGCAGATACAAAAGATGAAACCTCCAGCCCCTCAGCTTCCCACGGAGATTTTTGGGGATCATGTCTCTCAAGAGAAAGCTAGATAGAGTAGGGGAAATCTTGGGACCCTTGCCATGAGACTCACCCTGCTGGAATAGTCAATGCCTTGATACGACCTGTTCACTAGTAATCCCTGCCCCAGGCTAGGCAGCCACAGGAGGAAGTCCAAGGCAAATACAGGGAAGTTAGAGGGCCCAAGAAGTCCATCAGTTTGAGTCAGTTCCTAACACCTGCACGGCGAGAGTTATAATAAACTTCATCTCACCTTGGCCTCATTATATCATCATTGTGATGTCATACATGTGCCCGGAAGTTTATTAATATCATTATAACAGACTGAACTCTGGGAAAGGGCATGAGCTGTCAGAAGGCATTATGTAATAAGCCCCTTGTCAATCAGACTTGTCAATTAAGAGTCCCCACACACATAGGTGTCTCCCTTGAAGACTTAGAAGAGAATAAAAGGACCAAAGCCTCATTGACCTGGGCTCTTGAGCCACTCTCCTTGCTTGAGCCTGCTCCTACCTTTTTGGAGTGTACTTTCTTTTCAATAAACTACTATTTGTTTCACCTCTATACTTTTGTGTGTGTCTCATTCAATTATTTGCTTGAGATACCAAGAACCTGGACATCATATCGACAAGGGCACCCCATTTTCCGGTAACAAAACACACACACATGCTTCTTCTCATGGTGACTTGAGAAGGTAAAACTTCCTGAATGTGGAAACTTTTTTCAGCCTCATCTCGTGACTAGTGTGAAGGCTTATCTCACTCCATCTGCTCTGCCCAAGCTATGCTGGACTTGTTTCGCCCACCAGCCCTCTCCAGTTGTCCCCTGTGTAAATAATAAAAAGTCCCTCAGAGTCACTTGTTATCTAGAGGGTCACTGTATAGACATCAAAGCCACACATTACGTGGAGGTCATTTTGATTTCAGGAGTGACTACAATAATTGGCACTGTGAGAAATATTCCTGGACAATGACCATGTCAACAAAAATCTTTCTTCTGTTGCTTTGCTTTCTAACAGGCTCTGCTGTGTAATGAGAGCTGTTGTTTTGGGATACACTGCCCTGTACCATATTTCTTGAGTTCCACCTTGTCTCTGTCATGTGATTAACTGACTGAGTCTAGCATTTTGACAATTAAATAGCATTTAGACAGAAACATGGCATTGCAAATGCCACATGGTGTTCTCTGATTCTCTGTCTGAGACTGGGTCTTCTCCATCTTAGAATCAATACTGTGTCTCAAAACCAAAATAAACTGTGACTGATCAATAGCATCAGGGGAATGGTGCTTACTCTGTGACCTATTGGTTGTGTGACTCAAACAAGTGTTGTCTCTGATTTTATAGAGGACTCAGGAATAAAAGTACATGGCACATTGAATGGTAAATCATGGAAAAATGAGCAGTCATTGTTTGAAGATGTGGGTTGCTAAGGTTCACAGTTCAATTGGCAAATGACTTACATGGATCCTATAAATACCTTTTATGGGTGCTGATATTACCCCCTATGCCTGTGTCACAAAAAGCGAACAAACACTGCTACCTTTTCAGTAATAAAACACAGCACCCACAGAACACATGCAAATAACTAATGGTTAATTCAACCATTTCCAAACTACTGTTGATTAAAATATTAACTTGGGGCTCTCTGGAAGAAGAAAGTTGTGAATACAAACAGAGTGGAAAAGACTCACCTAAGTACAACTAAAACCCAATAAAATAGAAGCAGAAGAGGAAATAAGATAAGACAGACAAGGAGCATAAAAATAAAACAAAACCAAAAACACCCCCCAAACAAAACCAACCAAACAACAAACACCTGGATACAATTTCCGTGCTAGCCCTAAGATTCACTCAGTATGCTGTGCATTTGAAAATGTTTCCTTCTATAAAAGTGAGTCTTTTGTAAGTCAGAGTCATCACTGTCTGGCACAAAATTCTTAATTTGGGAAGACTACCTGAGACAGTTTCACATCAAAGTTGAGTCAGCCCTTTATTGTCCCATCAGACCCTCTCTGGGCAATTTTGAAATATGTAGGACTGCTGGACCCACACTAATGTTCCCATGGCCCACACCACCACTCCCTCAATAACAGCCAGATTTTGCAAAATTTCACATCAGTAATATGGACATTTGTCACCTTCAACTTTGGTTCTGGAAGAAGAAAATGCAAAGCCTTGTAAGAATATGGACAAATTAAAGTATGTACAAATTGTTACTTCTCAAGAGTGAATCTGTTTCTGAAGTAACCAAGGTGTCATTATGTGGATTATGGATAGGCTTACAGGACGAGGCCATGCTGACAGGTTAAATAGCTTTCCCCATCTGCTCAGGCTTTCAGTGGGAAGAACCACAACTGCCTACAGAAAAGACTGGTCTGCACAGCCACAAGGGTCAAAACTAGAAGAAGCTCTAATATAAACTCAATGAGCATGAGACTCTTTAGAACAAAATTTACCTGGACCCTATGATCAGAAGAACCTCTTCCAGTATTGTTTCCTGATTCATTTTAAATAATAATACATTTCATTTGGCTTTACAGTGTTAATTATACTAGAGTTTTATAATATTGGGAATTAAATGCATATCTTAAGAATTGGATCATTAAATGTCAGGTAAATGTAGAAAAAATTTTAAATGTGGTAAAGATACTAAATAAAGGTGGCAGAAAAATGAAATAGAAGAAGTCACTTTAAGAAATGAAAATGGCCAATGAGGACAAACAGTGGCTAGGAAGAGGTTGTGCAGAAAGAGACATGGAGAGAACTGATTGGTTTAACATCCGAGGAAGTTAATTACACCAGTGACTTTGTCAATTTGTTTACATCAATCAAAAGGTAGAATGTGCTAAAGAGAGAATGAAACTTGCAGCACCAGGAGACAAAGAGTGTACACAACATACTCAGTTTGTTCATGAAGAGTAATACACATTACACATTATATGCTCTGGTCTGGGTATACCTCATATTTGAGGTCAGTGTTTAGTGTGTAAAAAGGAGAGGGACCACAGGTTATAAAAGTATCTTGTAACATAATTTTTTATTAATCTCAAAAGTCAGAACATTTCTGGTTAATTTGGTATTTATAATTTTTGGAAGTTGGCAATTTAAGTGCTCAAGTAAGTGGATTAACACTTATAGATAGCGTTAGTGAGTGTAAAAAGGTAGAAAGCAATCACTTTTAAATGTGTTTGTTAAATGTTATACTTATTTCTAACACAGAGATACTCATAGGGCAGAAAGCATGGTGGCTGATCACTCTACATGAGGACAGTCTGTGCCTGATGAAGAAAGAGTGTGGGCTCAGAACCATGCTGGAGTGTGGGCAAAATCTCCCTCAGTCAAGGAATTTTGAGAACCCCTAAAATGTTATGTTTGTCAAGCAAGAAAAGCAGCTCATATGGGGACATGGTGACATTAATTACCCAGTTGATGAGAAATCAACCACATTTGCAAACCTTTACCTTTTACTTTTTGCCTGTAGGGGGAATGTGAGAAATTAGAGACACAAAAGTAGAAGCAGGAAATGCCTCAGGGGAGTATAAGAGGAGAGAAAAATGACTGGTCCCAATAGGAAAGTCCTGTGCAATTCCTCCAGGCACCAGTTTCTAGCTGGGCCCCTCTGTGTGGTGGACCTGAGCCTTTTAGGGAGATCCTGAGTTGCCCATGGAGCTCCTGAGTTCCCCTACTGTCTTGAACTCACTCCATTGTTCTGAGCCACATCCTATGGCCCAGCTCTTCTTTTGGCTGCATGGAAGTTAGTGTTCAGGCTCACAGTGAGTTTCTTTCGCTGTTTCACACAGTAATACACAGCCAGGTATGCGAGTAATTTGTAGGTAAATCATGTTCTTCGCATAGTTTCTGGAGATGGTAAATTGGTCCTTAACAGAGTCTTCATAGTGTACGAGGTAACTACCACTCTCTCTACTAATGTATGAAGCATACTGAAGTCTTATATTGATACCTGTCAGGCCTGTGCATGACCTAATCAGTGAAGGTGAATCCAAACAGGACACAGAGACCCCCCCCAAAGCTCCACCAAGTCTCTCCCAGACCTTGTCAGCTGCACCTCACACTGTACACCTGCAAACATAGAGATATACTGGTCAGAAAACTGTCACACATCCACTGTTTCTCTCACTCATATCCACTTAAATACATAGTGTCTCTTGTTATTCATAAATTAGTTCTTAAAATAGAAACTAGTAAGAAACAACTGAGCCAAAACTATTTGGTGTGTCATCTGTCTTTTGTCCTGTTCATGGAATTGGAAAACATTGGAATATTAGGGCTTGGGCCTCTGTTCCAGAGATGCAGGGTCAGGGCTGTGGGTGGGTTTCATCAGCAGAGGGGGGCCCCTATTTGCATGGTCTTCTACTATATAAGGAGATCTGAGGTTGGGCAAACTTATTTCCATAAGTTTGAAGTTTTTCATGTTACTGTTTATCAGTAAATCTTTCCCTACCAATTGTTCATTTGTTTACTTGTAGTATAATAGCCTCAATGGTGCATATTTGAACATAATAAAATGCACAGTAGAGCAGGATGCAGGTATTATCTGAATCTATAGCATTATATGGACCTGAAAGCAAGGAGAAAAACTAGGAAAAGCCCCACACCCTTGTCCTCTAACTGGGTCATTCTCAGTGACCCACTTAAGAAACCTGTGGTGATGATGCCACAGGTAGGCTTCTCATTCAAAAGACTAGAAGTAAAAGAGAGCCACAAACTTGTCAGATGCAAAAAATCCTATCAGAATGGGGCCTGTGACTTGATAGTGGGGGAGAGAACATGTTTAACTCTTAGTGGACCTGTAAACCTATATTTGAAACTGCTCAATTTTCAAGACATATAGATAGTTTGCAAACCTTAATATATAATTGAGTGAACCATAACTCAATCTATTGGTATTTGAACATAAAAATGGAAAAATGCAAACATATATTGCCAGCCACATTGTATTTAATGTAATGTTAATATGCAGAAATGAACATTTCCTCAGAGGAGAATATTAAAATATTGCTTTAATTTTTCTCTCGGACACCCACTGACTGCCAATTTATCAGAATCTTCAGTCATTCAGTATTATAGTCCTAATTTTATTTCAAAGAAGATTTGAATTCTGTACAACTGCACAGTGTGTTCTTACCCAGTCTGCAGTATCTCCACAAAAGGTCACTCCCTTTTTAAAAAGTGATTTTCATCAGATCTTGACAAGAAAGAGACCTGCATTTAACATCCTATCTCTTTCACTCCCAGACCTCACTCTTTGTCTTTCTAAGCCTCAAGATGCTAAGATATATGGATAGTTTGACAGGAGTGAAGAATTGATGTTCTCTTCTCATGAGTATATATTTGTTCATGAGATCTTGGTACAAATATACACATGGAAAAGGGACCTCAGGCAGCAGATCTTGTATAAGTGCTGTTGGTGTACATGCTGAAGTCAGTGCCCTTACCTCTGAGTACCTCTGGCTTTCTGATGTTCAATGAGACCAATAAGATAAAAGTGTTGAGAAGATGATTTTTTTATATTTGGGACTTGGAGATTTTGAAAAATTAGAGAGGGAGTTATGGACTTAATGAAGAGGCTGTGGGATTTCAACAAGCACAGGGGCCATTTACCCAGGATCTCTATCTAGACATTAAAGGGAAAATGTAAAGATGATAAAATGATAATATGATTAGTAAAACAAATTAAACTGAGGATACCTGAGATCAGTAAAAATTGACCTCATTAAATTCTAATTCACCCTTCTATGAATTGGAGATTATTGTACTTCTAAATTCATAGTTAATGCCACAATTATAGAAGTTAAAATTATTTTATTTTCTGGTAATTGGCAAGTTCAGTTATTACATTTATGAGAGTTTATTCTAAAAAGAGAGGATATCTTAGTGTTTCCACAGCTTTTAGAAGACTTTTTACTGTCCACGTGTCAGAAAATATTGACAGAGCATAAAGATAAAAACCTTGAGCAGAGTCCAGCACTTATGACCCTTACTTTTTAAAAAAAAAATGAGCTCTGTGATTCCTTAGCACTCTCTCATGGTCCTAAGTGGACTTTCTTATTCAAAGCACCACAGAGAGATAGAGACCATTGTTCCTTCTCTTACCCAGTGTTCAATGGTGGTTCCCTTTCAGTCATAAGCATTACAGACCCTCCTATTCAAAGGATATCTCCTCCTGCTATCAACAGACTCTTCCTTCTGCTTTTAATTGTAGCTGTAAATCCCCAGTTGCATTTTCTGCATTCAGAGGTAACCTTCCTTTTCGATGTTTTTGCAATTGCAAGAGTGTTAAATAAAGCCTTCAGTTCAAATTTTGCCTCTGTTCGAAGAACTTTTCTATAGTAACAGGCAGAGAACAAAGTGAAAAAAGGCTTTGGAATTCATTATCTAAAGGCAGGACACATGGTGTTGAGGGTGCTCCTCTTTCACCACAGGCATCCATCAAGACAAAGAGTGGTGGATTCTAAGGCAAAGTCACAGGCCCAGAGGTAGGGACTGAGCTACAGAAACTGATCCCCTAGATGTAAGATCTAATGGAGGTCACTCAGATGGGTTTCATAAATGCTTCACACTTGTGATTTTATTCTAACTTTCACATTATCTCATTGGAGAAAACATCTGTATCTGTTACTCTATGCCTGTCCTGCAGGTTTATTATAGAAGACATCTTGCCTTCTAAGTCTGCATATGCAGAAGATTTTACCCCAGGATGTACTCACCTAAATTGTTGCCTATACCTGAGTTAGAGATTATATTTGGGACTTTTGATATCATGGTATCAGACACATTTTAGACTTGATTTGATGCATTAGTAAGTTATTTTGGGGAGGATGTTGGGATCTCCTAAGTGTACTTGTTTTGTAAAATAGATGCAAATATTTGGAGGGCTGTTGGTAGATTGTGATATCCTGTATTATGCTTTTACTCTGAACATTATATGATAAAAAGAGACTTTGCCATACTTGGTTAAATAAATTTTTAAAATTTATTTATTAAATTTGTTGAGGCGATATTAGTTAGATTTCAAATGTACAATTTTATAATAAATCATCTATGTGTTGTATTTTGTGCTCACCACCCAGTGTCAGTTCTCTTTCCATCACCATATATTTGATACTCCTCCATTCTTCATCCATTCTCCTTTACCTTCTGGTAACAACTAAAATATTGTCTGTGTTCAGGAGTATCTGTTTCTTTGTATGTTAGTCTTGTTTCTATGCTGCTTTCAGTTTTATATTTCACATATAAGAGAAGTCATATGGTGTTGTTTTTTTTTACTTTTTCTGTTTGACTTATTTTGCTAAGCATGATAATCTTAAGATTCATCCATGTTGCCACAAATGGCAGTATTTAATTTTTTTAATGGTTGAGTGAGATTTTGTTGTGTAATCTTCTTTATCCAATCGTCTATTGAAAGACACTTCAGTTATTTTCATGTCTTGGACACTATTAATAATGTTGCAATGAACATCAGGTTACATATATCTTTGCAGAAAAATATTTCAGATCATTTTGTGTAGATACCCACAAGAGGAATTGCTGTGTCATATGGTAACTCTTCTTTATTACTTGAGAAACCTCCATATTGTTTTTCACGATGTCTGTACCAATTAACATTCCCACCAGCAGTGTGTGAGGCTTTCTTTTTTTCCACAGCCTCTCCAAAACTTCGTATTATTTGTCTTGTTAATGATAACCATTCTAACAGGTGTGAGGTGACATTTCATTGTGATTTTTATTCATATTTTTCTAATTGCTAGTGAAGTTGCACATGTTTTCATATCTGTTGGTCATTTGTATGACTTCTTAGGAGAAGTGTCTGTTCAGGTCCTTTGCCAATTTTTTATATAAATTATTTGTTTTCTTGTTGAGTTGTACAAGTTCTTTATATATTTTGGATATTAGCCCCTTATCAGAGGCATTGTTTGCAAATATTTTCTCCCATTTGGTTGATTGCATTTTTATTTTGTTGATTTTAAATTTTTGCTATACAGAAGTCTTTTAGTTTGATATAGTAACATTCACTTATTTTTGCTTTTACTTCTCTTGCCTTTGAGGTCAGGTTCATGAAGTCCTCCCTGAACCCAAGGCCTATAAGTTTAGGACCAATGTTTTCTTTAATAAACCATTTTCTTTTGGGCCTTATGTGGAGTATTCAATCCATTTTGAGTTAATTTTTGTATATAGTGGAAGTTCACAGTTCAGATTCATTCTCTTGCTTATGGTTTTCCAATTTCCCCAGCACCATTTACTGAAGAGTCTTTCTACTCCTCATTGTATATATTTTTGCTCCTTTCCCCAAAATTATTTTTCCATATATTTCTGGGTTAATTTTTGTGTTTTTGATTCTTTTCCATTGGTCTCTGTGTGTGTTTTTCTTCCAGTACCAAGCTGTTTTGAGAATTGATAGTTTGTAGTATAGATTAAAATTGGTGAGTGTAATAATTCCAGCCATTTTATTTTTATGTAGAATTGCTTTGTTTATTTGGATTTTTTGGTGGTTTCATAGAAATCTGATAATTTAAAGAATCTATTTCTTAAAAGAATGTTTGAGGGATTTTGATGGAATTGTATTAAACCTGTATATTGCTTTGGGTAATATGGCCGTTGTAACAATGTTAAGTACTACAATCCATGAACATGGAATACATTTTCATTTTTTGTGTCCTCTTCAATTTCTTTTAATAGTGTCTTATAATTGTTAGTGTATAAACCATGGCATTCTTTGTTAAGTTAATTCCCAGGTATTTTATTGTTTTTGTTGCAGTCACAGAAGTTATTGCTTCTTTAATTGTTTTTCTGAAGTTCCATTGTTACTGTATGAAAATTCAATTGATTTTTGTACAATTGATTTTGTATCCTGCAAGTTTATTGTATTTGCTTATTGTTTCTAATAATTTTTTGGTGGAGTCTTTGTAATTTTTTACAAATAGTGACAGTTTGACCCTTTCTTTCTTAATTTGGATACAACTTATTCCTTTCTCCTGCCTTATTGCTAGGGCTAAAACTTCCAGTACTATGTTGAATAGAAGTGGTGACAGGGAATTCCTGTCCTTGATTTAAGGAAAATAGGCTTCAGCTTTTCCCCACTCAGTATGATATTACCTGAGTGCAATATATGACCTTTATTATGTTGAGGTAGTTTCCGTCTCTACAAATTTTATGAAGTAGTTTTACAATAAATGGATGTCATGTCTTGTTAAATGCTTTTTTTTTGCATTAATTGATATAATCACATGGTTTTTATCTTTTAGTTTGTTTATGTGGTGTCTCACATTTTTTATATTTGTATATGTTGAACCATCCTAGTACTTCTGGGATGAATCTTATTTGAAGATAGTGTATAATTCTTTGAATGCATTGTTAAATTCTGTTTGCTAATATATTTTTAAAGATTTTTGCATCTGTGTTCATCAGAGATATTGTTGTATAATTTTTTTAATGTTATTCTTACCAGGTTTTGCTATTAGGGTAATGCTGGCCTTGAAGAATGAATTGAGAAGTGTTGCCTCATTTTCATTTTTTAGAAGAGTCTCAAAAGGATGGGTGCTAATTCTTTTTTGAATGCTTGATAAAACTTGCTGATGAGACCATCTTGTCTGGGGCTTGTGCTTTTGGGAGGTTTTGGATGATTGTTTCAAATTTTTTACTATTGATTGGTCTATTTGGATTACCCACTTCCTTTTGGTTCAGTCTAGGTAGACTATATGTTTTTAGAAACTTGTCAATTTCTTCTAGGTTGTTAAATTTGGTGGCATAAACCCTTCATAGTATTTTTATATGATCCTTTGTATTTCTGTAGTATCTGTCATAATTTCTCCTTTTTTATTTCTAATTCTGGTCATTTGTGTCTTTTCTCTTTGCCCTTTGGTTAGCCTAGCCACAAGTTTATCTATTTTTTTTACTTTTTACAAAGAACCAAATTTTTTTCTTCTCAATTTTATTTAGTTCTTCTCTAATTTTTATTCTTTGTTTTCTTCTGCTGACTTTAGCTTTTTCTGTTCTTCTTTCTAGTTGGAATTCTAGATGGAATGTTAAGGTATTTACTTTTTATTTTTCCTGTTTTTTGAGATAGACATAATGATACAAATTTTTCTCTTATTAATGCTTTTGCTGCATTCCTATACTTTTGATATGTTTTATTTTCATTATCATTAGTTTCTATAAGATGTAGTCTTTAATTGATTATTTTATTTTTTATTTGATCTAATGTTTTAATAACATATGTTTAATCTCCATGTATATGTGAATTTTAGTTTTTATTTTTTTTGGTTGATCTTCAATTTCAAAGCTTTGTGGTCTGAGAATACACTTGGTATGATTTCAATCTCATTGAAATTGCTGTGTTTAATTCTGTGTCCCAACATATAGTCTATCCTTGTGAATGTTCCATGTGCACTAGAAAAAAATGTATAGTCATGTGTTGTAGGATGAAGTGTCTTGTAAATATAAATTATGTCCAGTTGTTGTAATATATAATTTAAAGCTGATGTTTTCTCATTTATTTTCTATTTGGATGATCTGTTTACGGGCTGTTAAGGGGGGTGTTTATGTTTCCTACTATAAAGTTTTTTTTTGTCAGTTTCTCCTTTTAGTTCTGTTAGTAGTTGCTTTGTAAATTTTGATTCTTCCTGATTGGTGGTATATATATTATACACACACACACACACACACACACACACACACACACACACACACACACATATATATATATATATATATATATATATATATATATATATATATATATATATATGTATATATATGTATGTATGTTTCATGTTTTCTTGTTGTACTTTCCTTTTTATCATAAAATGTTCATCTTTTTCTCTTGTTATCTTTTTTATCATGAAGGCTGTTTCATCAGATATCAGTACAGCAACTCTTGCTTTTCTCTGGATGCCATTTGCTTGGAGTGTTGCTTTTCACCCTTTTACTCTGGGTCTGTGTTTGTCCTTGTGACTGAGGTGTTTCTCTCGGAGACTGCATATGGATGAGGTTTATTTTTTTTTTGGTCCATCCAGTCTGCTACTCTGTGCTTCATTTATTGATGAGTTCAGTTCATTTTCATTTAGGGTGATGATTAACATATGAGGAATTCCTATGGCCATTACTTCCTTCTTTTTAAATTTTTTAATGTCCCAAATCTTCCCATTTATTTTGACTTCTTTTTTCAAGTCGAAGTGCCTTCTTTTGTAGTTCACGAAATACCAACCTCATGCTGGAGAATTCCCTCAGCTTCTATATATCTGAAAAAGTGTTTATTCCTTCTTCATATCTAAAGGATAAATTTGTTGGATAAATTATTTTTGACTGACAGTTTCTACTTTTTTATATTTTGATTATTTGATTCCACTATCTCCTGGCTTGTAGTGTTTCTGCTGAGAAGTCTGATAATAGCCTGATGGGTTTTCCTTTAAAGATTATATATAAGTATTTTTATTCCTGATTGCTTTAATAATTATTTCTTGGTCATTGAGTTTTGACATCTTCAGTATAATATTCCTTGGAGAAGATCTACCAGAGTCTAGATAGCTAAGGGTTTTGTTTTCTTCTAGAATTTGGGGTTCCATATCTTTGCATAGGTTTGGAAAGTTCTCATCTACTATCCGTTTCAGTAAGCTCTCTGTAGAGTTCTCTTCTGCACTTTCTGTTATTCCAATTATTTTAATGTTTTATTTTTCCAATGGAGTAAAGTAGTCCTAGTAGATGTTTTAAATTTTACTCTGTTTTTTGCATTTTTTTCCATATTGTACTCTTCAATATCACTAATTATATCCTGTACCTCATCAACCTCATTTTCTGTAATAGTTAGTTCATTTCCCAATTATTTATTGCATTATTTCTGAAATTTCTATTTGATTCTTAGTTACAGTTTTAATTTCTTTGTTAAAATGCTGTTATTGTTCACTGATTGTTTTTTATTTTTTTGAGATTATTTATGTGTGTCTGGGTACTCTGCCAAACTCTTTCAGCTTTCTCAGTGCCTTAAAAAGTGTAGTCTTGAATTCTTTGTCACTTAGATAATATATTTCCAGATCTATAAATTCTTTTACTGGAGATGTTTTATTTGATTTCTGAGAGCTTTGAAACCTAAGGTAATTATTGTATTTGATGCATTTGTTTTCCTGGGTATGAGGACTTCTTTTCTGGCAGATATAGAGATGTCTTTCTTTCTCTTCCCCGCTGGTGTTGCTATACCATCTTACTATATATATATAGTAAGATGCTATATATATATATATATATTATTCGATCTCCTATCTCTGGGAGCTTTCCTGCAAGGTGGGCGTGTTTTCTACTGACCCATTCTCTCTGGTCTCAATGCATTTCTTTCTTCGAGCAACTGGTGGGAGATGGTGTGCTATGTCTTTGAGAACAGTGCAGGAAAAAGCTGAACCCTATTGCCAGCCTCCATGTGTTGGAAAGGTCACAGGCCTGTTTTTCCTGTTTTGTCACCTGCCTGTAAAGCAGGTGCTAGGTGGAGTTCGTTTAGGGAGCAAGTCTTGGGAGAGAGTTAGAGAAACCAGACAGGCTTAGCATCCACGGTCTTTGCATATGGGTGGGGGTAATGTGGTCTACAACTGCTTCATGTTCTGTTTGCTGGCTTTGATATAAGAGAAACCTTTTTATTCTCAGCAATGTGCAGGCATGTTGGGAGTTGATCAGATGCAGGTCCAGAGTAATCTGCAGGCTCAGACTTTTTTTTTTCTTTTGAGCCTCCATTTCACCCAGGACCATGTTTTATTTTGGTCAACATTTTGATGGTAGCCAACTCTCAATTTCAAACTCCCCCAGAGTTAATTTGTGGTTTTGGCACTGCATTGCAGTTGTGGCTCTATTCTAGCCCAAGGAAGATCAGCAACCTTTGTTCAGCCTTTAACTCATCTATACTGCAGCGCTCTGGTTGGGTCCCTAGTGCACTGTTGCACAATTAGGGTTTTAACTCACCCAT
>PVJL010019769.1:0-13246 GCA_004026885.1 Lyroderma lyra | reverse complement strand
TAATTAGGGTTCGTCGGTGCAGCCTGCTCGGAGCGCTCAGCCAGACCCCGGCCGGTCCGCCCCGGCTCTCAGGTCAGGGGAGTCGGTACCACTCGGCCACGTCTGGGACCCGGAAGGCAGCCGCGCAGCGGGGTGGAGGGGGAGAGCTCCGGCCGGTGGGCAGGGACACCAGGGACCCCGGGCGCAGCCAGGTGACCTCACTCCCACGTGCAGGGACAACCCGGGGTCTCAGGACACACCCAGACCACCGCCCAGTTCCAGAAGCCCCACCCCTCGTCCTGAGAGCTCCAGGCTGATGTCCCCCGGGCAGGAGCGTGCGTTGGGAGGCCACATGGCTGGGGACTTCTCTGACCCTCTGTTTCCTCACCTGTGAGAACAGTTAGTACATCCACAGGGTGACCAGCTTGGCCGGCTCTGTGGGGGACACTCCTGCTCTGGCCCCCAAAGTGCCACCGCCTCCCAGGAACTCCTAGTCCCAGACGCACTGGGAAGGTCAGCCACCACCATTCTCCGCAGCGACCCCATACGCACCCGGAGGCGCAGCGTTAGCCCATCAGGGGAGATGCTCCCCTGTCCTTCCTGGCTGCCCACAGATACCGACACGCACCCCAACCCTCCTTCCTCCAAACTCACTCCCACATGATGCAGGCTGGCCCCCCACAGACCCCCGAGTCCTCAGGGGTCCCTCGCCCTGGACGCTCTCCTCTGCTCTCCCATTCTCCCCAAGTCCCAGCCCCCACCCCTTCCCTGGGCCTCCCTCCCTCCCTAACAATCACTGTTCCTGCCGCTGGGTCAGCCCCCCCAGCGCACCTGAGCTGCTTGTCAAAGACTGGGGTGAGCTCAGGGGGCCTGTCCCCACGGAGCCACAGCCACAGCTCCCGGCACGGGAGTGAGTGTGCCCAGGGCTCGCCTTACAGGTGGCCCTCCTGAAATGATGACAGAAGCCGTGGGGGGGTGCGGGTGGGGGAGGGGAAGAGATGTCACCTGCTTCTACAGGGCCCCCGGGTCCCACAGCAGTCCTGGGGACGTGGGTGACAAGACACCGTGAGCTCGGGGGACTGGAACCACCAGCTCCTACGACCACCCCCACTCCAGGCTTGCGGGGCCTCTGGTCGGCGTCCAGGAGACTTCGGGGCTCATCCCGACGTTCACCCCAACCTGCCCCACGCACGCCCTCTGTTCTCGTCACGCTGAACCGTGTGGCCCTACCAATCCCGCGTCCTTCGATATTTACGCTGGGAGGCTCGCCTGTCCCCTCCACGACTTCAGGAGTTCAGGTCGGAGGGTGGGGGGGGGGAGCTAGTTCTTGTCACCACGCAGCCTCAGTCCCTCCACCCCTACCTGCTGCCTGTGTCACAGAGACCTGTCTCCCCCTCCCCCTTCCTCCTCCTCTCTCCCCCCGCTCCCTCAGAGAGACTTGGAGGGGCTGAACCCCGCCTCAAGGCAGTCTGGGGGAGCCTGGGAAAAACAGGAGAGAGAAGGGGTTCACTGCCTTTGTCTCACGAAGCCCCCCAGATCCCGTGAAGGAATCTCAGTCCCTGCCGAGCTCTCAGGCTTGGGCTGAAGGGCAACAACGCTGAAATACTCTCCCGCTTCGCTAAACATGTCATTCTTTTATTCTCCACCAACGCAGCCCTCTCCCCAAGTTCACCCAGAAAAAGGAAAACCAGACAATAATGACAGTCCTTCTAGCGGTGTCCTCGCCCGGCGGTGGGAACACTGCGAGCAGCCCAGCGCGCTGTGACCGCCCACCTCACGCACGTCACCTCCCGCCCCACGGGCCGAGTTATTCTCGCTGCATTCTGTGTGTTTTATAAAGGGAGACGCCGTCCCCAGAAGGGCACTTGTCCCCCACCCCCCCGGTCCCGCCTGCCCGGCACTGAGCAGTCCTCACTTCATTAAGGGCACAGCCGCCGCCTGAGGAAATCAATCACAGCCCAAATCACAAAGACAGAAGCCAATGCCACCACGCCCCCGGGCCTCCATGTGCAGGAGCAGCTGCGGGGACCCCGGGGGCGACTCTGGACCCGTCGCTGCACCCCGCAGCCAAGCGTGTGGGCGTGGCCGGGGACAGGACAGGGGCTTTGGAACACCCGATCAGCAGAAGCCTCGTGAAGGAAGAGAAGGTAGGACGTGAGAGGCAGCAAGCGCATTCGTTTGTTCAAACACGCAGGGAGCAACTGCCGTGGTGAGCCACAGCCCCGCAGGGCAGGCCCGAGCTTCGGGACACGTGACCCGTGTCGGCTGCCCGGGCTTCCCAGTGTGGCAGGAAGCAGGGCGGCGCAGGCGCTAACCGTGGCCTGAGCGGGGCTGGGACGTGCAGAGCCCGGGCATGGGGGACAGGGAACGGGCCCTTAGAATGGGGTCTTGAGGGATGAATAGGAGGTTACCAGGAAGCGTCCCCTCCTCAGTCCAGCTGGGACGGGCAGAGGACGCCGTGTCTCTTCTCTGGTGTCGTGAATCTGGGTTCCCCCGCGTCAGCGCAGAAGCCACGGGGGCCACAATCGGTCTAGGGGGAAGTAGCGGGGTGAAACCCCAGAGAGACCCGGCGACCCCTGAGCACCTCTGTGTAAACCTAGAGTTGAAACTGCATGCTTCTTGTCTACGGGCTGCTCAATAACCCCCCGAAAGTGTGGGGGGCCCCAACTCTGCCAGTTGCCTTGGGCTCTCTCCGCGCGTCTCTACGCCCCTGGACTAACTTCCACGGGGAGGTCCCTTCCTTCCCTTCACCCACTCTTCATCTGGGGACCACCCCCCTAAATACTGGGTTCTGAGTGTGAGGCTAAGGACGCAGACCCTCGTGAGCGACCTGCAGGACATCAGTCGGGGCGACAGCAAAGGAGCCCAGAGGACGGGACATCAGGGCCGGCCTCCAGGTGGTCCCTAATCTGCAGTCCCCGGGGAAGGGTGGGGGTGCACAGCACATTCGGGGTAAATTGCTAAAAAGGTTGTTTCACACCCCCAGCCCCTTGCTTAGCACACACATGCCCCCTGTCGCCATGGCAACTGAGAGAGCCGGGTCCAGCAGCATCTTAAGGATAAAGAAATCTGCTTAGAAAAGTCAAGTGCATTTCCCAGACCCGCTCAGGGAGGAAGGACGGGAAGGACCAACACCTGGGCCAGGTGCGCCTCCAGGTAACAAAGCGAAGCAGGAGGAAGGACTGGGGACAAGGGACGGGGAGAACGACACTGGCTGAGCCTGAGAGTGCTCTCGGCCAGGGGGACAAGGATCCCACCCGAAACAGGCGAGGTCCCCTCCGTCCTCACACGCAGAGGTGGGAGCCCACCCGGCGCTGGAGACGGACCTCAGGCTGCCGGCCCCCAGCCCAGCCGCCACCTGCCCGCGCACCCCTCAAACGCGCGCTGGGCCCCTGCAGTGTGCTGGCTGAGCTCCGGGTCTCAGGGCCACGGGGGGAGGAGGGGCAGCGGCCAGCACCCACACCCCGAGGGCTCTGGGGGTGGGGGCAGGGGGCCGTGGCGGGGATGACCACGCACAGAGGGTCCCAGTGAGTCCTGAACTGCGATAACCAATGGGCAAAGCTGACTTCAGGAAAGGGTCAAGGGTGACAGAGACAGCAGGTGACCAGGCGAGGCGGGCAGGGGGCGCTGGGGGAGCCGGGTCCCGGCGGAACTCACCGCACACACGGCCCCCCCGTTTTTGCGGGGCTCCCAGGCCGGGGCCGGAGGGAGGCTCACACCCACACCGGCACCCTTCAGGCCTCCCAGGGCTGGGGAACCGCGCACGGCCCCCGCCTGTCACCGGGCACGCGACCACGTCCCGCCCCTGCCCCCGGAGACCACCGCTCGGGGCGGGGCCACGTCTGTCCAACACACAGACAAACGGGCCGGACCCGAGGGGTCGTCCGCACCCGAGCCGAGCGGGGGCCCCGTCTCCGGGCAGGCCGGTCCTGGGGCGGGCCAGGGAGGGTGACCAGCAGGGTCACGCGGGGCCGCCGGTTGAGCGCGGGCCTCGTGTCCCTCTCTCCTTGCCAAATGCGAAGACAGGAGCGCCAGCCGCTTGGCAGGCAAAGCCCCGAGGTGGACGGCCCGAGGCCGCGGGAGGCAGAAGTAGGTTACGATGAGTAACGATCGGTCACTCCCTGGGTGCAGCGCTCAGGGCGCAGCGTCAAGTCCCCGTGACCTTGGGCCGAGCAGCCCTTCCCCAGCGAGGCCAGCTGCAGGGGGACGGCACCGCGTGGCCGCGAAGCAGGGCAGAGCCACGCCAGGCGACGTGGGCCCGCACCGTGTGGCCGTGAGCGGGGAGCCACGCACGTCCGGGCCTCGGTTTCCCTCTGCTCAGACAGGAAGATAGGAGGTGACTGTCCTCCACCGAGCCTGTGTTGTCCCTACGGAGGGACCCTGAATGAAGTACGGCTCCCGGCCGCCCAGGCGAGCCCCCTGTCCAGGTGGGGGCCCCTTAGCTGACCGGTGACTTCTCAGGCTGATTTTACTTCCCCACGGCTGCTGGGACGGCTGCACGTCGTGGGGTTTAAAAGCACAGATTTACTGTCCCGCAGGCCTGGAGGTCACAAGTCCGGGTTGGCGGGGCTGGAGGCTCTAGGGGGAGAATTTCCAGGCCTTGTCCACCTTCTGGAAGCTTCCCACACGCCTCGGCCCATGGCCTCATAGCTCTGACCTCAGTTTCCATTCTCACCTCACGTTCGGCGCCAACCCCTGGCTCCCTGACGTAAGGACCCCTGAGATGACCTCGGGCCCGCCCACGTGATCCGGGACAAGCCCCCACCTCAAGCTCCTGCACCTAATCCCGTCTGCAAAGTCTCTCGTGCTCCGTGAGGGGGCACAGTCCCAGGTCCCCGGGGAGTAGGGCTGGGGCCGGGGGCTCAAATCCTACCCCCTGCCACGTTTCTAGGCACTAGACCTGGATGGCACGGACCAAGAAGGTGACCCAGGAGCGCAGGGGTGAGGAAGACAGGGGTCCCGGGCTGTCCCAGAGGGTGGCACGAGGCCTGGGCCTCCACCCAGCCCCCAGCTTCGTGAAATGCCGGGGTTCCCCCAGCCGGGATTCGGGGTGCCGCTGGTTTTCACGCTGCAGCCTGGGTGGGCCCTGCACCCCCCTGTAAGCTCTGTGGGATCTTGACCTTGAGGGGCGATGGCTGTTTGCAGCAGGTGCAGACCTGGGCCGGTGCAGGGGGTCGTGCTGCGCTCGGGAAGCACGTCGAAGGCCGGGGCGGCTCTGCGGCCAGGCGTTGGGCCCGGAGCCGTTGGAGCATCGGGGGGCGGAACCATTTGCTGTGGCTGCTTGTGACGCTTCCCCAGCCAGGCTGGCAGGCCCGGGGGCAGGGTGGCCGCGGCCGGAGCAGCCCCGGAGAGCCGGCCGGAGGCTCGGCGCCCACTGACCGCGGCCCGCGGCGCTGTGAGTGGTCGGATGGGCCGGCCAGTCCCCGCCCCCGCTGCGCTATTTCCTAGCTGCCTTCGAGGGGGTTATGGAGGGACCAGCCTTGAATCCATGGGGTTCCTACCAGTCACCTCTCACCACATGGTTTCAAGTCACCCCCGGACTTGCTCGTCACACAAAGTCCAGCTGCGGCTTAGATTTCGGAGCCCCTGATGGCACCTCGGGCAGAAGGGAGGAGTTTTAGAGGCCGCGAAGGAGTCACGAGCACTTCCCTTATGAAAAAAAGGGGGTGCCGGCTTGCTGCGAACCCGAGAGCTGGAAGGCAGTTAGCCAAAGGCTCGTGCTCCGTGCTCAGGGGGTCAGGAGGACGTGGGGGGCTGGGAGCACGTGCCTCAGACTCACTCCCAGAACAGCAGCTGTGCAAGAAGGGGGCGGCCGGGCGGATTCGAGTTGTGTGGAGACGGAAGTCATGGGGACGCAGGCGGGGAGCCTGGGACACAAGCCAGGCGGACGACAGGGAGATGAGAGTTCGCTGGCCTGACGCTCTGGAAGCAGCAGGAACGTGAACCCCGCAAAGCAGGTCAGGCCAGCGGAAGAGCTGTTGGCGGGGGAGCCGGTCGGACGCTCCTACCGGCCGGGGGGTGGGCGATGCCCCGGGAGGGGCCCGCGTGTGGGGAAAGCCGCAATGAGATTTAAGGCCACAGCAACTGCAGAGTGGAGAGGGTCCCCCTTGGAGGGCGGGGGCACCTGCAGAAACAGCAGCAAAAAAACAGGGACAGCGTGGGGTGAAAGGCGGGGAGCTCACTTCCTAGAGGCGCCCTCCTGCAAGTGCTCTGCCGGGGCCCAGGCTCAGCTCCGCCACCACCTGCGTAACAACCCTGGCTCTGTCCCCCGGGGCTGTGCGCCTCCACCGGCCACTCAGCCTCTCTGTGCCTCAGTTTCTTTACCTGTAAAAATGGGACTAGCGATTGTATCTACGTTGATTAAGAATTAGACAAGTCAGTATTTGCAGAGTGTGCAGGACCGTGCCTGGCATTCAGTCTGGGCCACACAGCTGGCAGTCAGTGGTCACGTGACTGGCCGTGGATGGACACCTGTCAGTTAAGGGGGTGGGAAGCAGCTTGGGGTGCAGATAGTCCGTTGGGATCGGGCCCCGCCCCGGTCGGACACTGTTCTGGCCGGATTAGACGCCGCAGTGGGGTTTTCTGAATCAGGAAGGTGGCGAGGACAAGATTTGTCTCAACTGTGGCTTGGCCGGGCTCAGGACTTATTGATTTCATATTTCTCACTGCGGGAACGAGTCCAGAGGAAAATGTTAGGAAAACAAGTGCCTGGTTTAGCAAACAAAGAACAAATCAAAGCCCGGCGGCCCCGAGGGCCAGCTTGCATGCAGGAGCGGGTTGCAGCGAGCCAAGAAGGCGGCAGAACACGGGGACTTCCCTGGGCCCCCCCAGAGAGCGGGGGAGACCTGCGGAGAGGCGCGCCCCGAGAGGCTATTTCCCCTAATTAACGTGAAATAAAATTTGAAATTCGGCTCCATGGCCACGCCAGCCGCATCTCAAATCCTGGGCTTACCGTGTGGGGCGTTCAGATACGAGAATTCCACCACCACGCAAGAGCGCTATTCTAGGGTACGTGTCCCCCCACACCCCACCTGCACAAACGATGTAGTTGCACTAAACTGGAAGCCCAAGAGGGCAGGGACTGTGTCCTTTCTGTCCAGGGCTGCATACCCTAACCCGGAGCAATACCTAACCTGGGGGGGCAGAATAATAGCCCCCAAAGATGTCTATATCCTCCTCACCAGAACCTACGGACGTGTGGCCTTACCTGGCCAAAGGGACATTGCAGGTGTGCTGAAGTTACGGTGCTGAAGTGGGAAGATGGTCTTCGATCGTCTGGACAGGCCCAGTGACATCGCAGGGGCCCTTAGCAGAGTGGGGAGGCAGGAGGGGCGGCTGTGTGGGGCCAGGAGCCAAGGAGCTAGAGGCGCCCACACTCCTTGGCCCCTGGCCCCACACCCCAATCCATCCCCGAGCCTCTTGGAGAAAAATGTGCACCACCCACCCGCAGTCCCAGTGTGCTCCCCGAAGGAGTGACAGGTTTTTGGGGGGTGGCAGGGAGACCAAGCGGCTTCATGACAACAGGAAGGACTGCCTCCTAAGACATCGTGCCACCTAAAGAGGCAGCTCCCCCCTCTGGCTGACACAGCTTATGAAGAAAGCAGGCAGCCTTGGGGGGTCACCCCTCGAGTTTCCGCACAGACAGCCCGTCACTGGCCTAGGGCTGCAGCCCCCACCCCTCACCCCGTCCTGAGCTTGGGGGGAGCGGTTGGGTGTGAGCAGTGTTCTCTCTAGTTCTTCTGGACTATTCCCGGCCTCTGATTGCCCGGTCACTCCTTCCTGCGACGTGTGCGGCTCCTGTGGGCAGGCTCTGGTCTTGGGGTGTGACCTCTGGGGGGCTGGTCACCTGGGTGATGGCAGCTCTCTGGGAGCCCATGAGAGGGGTGCTAGGGACTGCATGTTTGTGTCCCCCCGTAATTCTATGTTGAAGCTCCATCCCCCCGCTGAGAGTGATGGTTGGAAAGTGGGGCCTCTGGGGGGTGGTTGTTTCAATGAGGTCATGAGGGTGGGGCCCCAGGGTGGGGTCAGCGTCCTTATCAGCAGAGACGCCAGACCGCTCCTGTCTGTCTGCCATCTGAGGACCCAGCGAGAAGGTGGCCGTCCGCAAGCCAGGAAGGGAGCCCTCCCCAGGAACCCAACCGGCCGGCACCTTCATCTTGGACTTCAGCCTCCAGAACTCGGAGAGAGAAACGTGTGTTGGCGAAGCCTCGGGTCCAGGTGCTTCCATCAGGGCAGCCCACGCTGACCGAGACAAGGCGTTAGCAACGGGTACGACGGGGGCGGAATCCAATACTGTCTATTCAAATACGCCGCTAAAACCGACCCGCTGGGGGTCCGCCCCGGGCAGAGGGCTTTCTCCCAAGGCCAGCGTGGATCCCCCCCAGGCACCAAGGTGACAGGCATGCTGCTGTCGGGCCACACTAACTGGAACCCCGCAGGTGGATGGAGGCCACAGTTCTCGGCAGATGGACGAGGCCCGGGTCCTGGGCGGACGGGTTTCACCCCGAGCGCCCCAGTGGAGCCCTGCACCCCCCTCGGATGACGGGGCTGTGCCCTGGTTGTGCAAGGAGGCCCCGGACGGGCATTAGCGATGTGCCTGCCTCCTGAATTACTGGGGCCCATCCATTTTCCGCAGTGGCTGAGCTGAACCCAGAGACCTTCCATAATTTAACATTTGATTACATTTTGGGCCAATGGCGTTCGGTGTTTAAATATTTCAGGTGGAAGCGGCTGCCGGCGCCCGGCCCCCCGCCTGCTGAGTGATGGGACACAGCGGCCGTGCGGACGCGCTCATCGCTTCCCATTAAAGGCAGCTGGAGGGGGCTGTCTCGTCCCCGCCAAGGGCATTAGGGTGCCACGGAAGGGAGCTCCGGGCCATCTGTGCCCCTCTGCAGGCGGCGGGTGTCCAGATGGGCATGTCCACACCTTCGCTGCACCTCTGGGAGCCCCGGGCAGGTGGCCTGCTGCCCCCCTCCTCAGCTCTCGGGCCCGGGGTGAGGGCGGTTCGCAGCCTGAAGTCACCAGACCCGAGCGACAAATCGGCGTGATGGTCAAGTCGGCCCTTTGGGTCTCCAACGTTCATGCACCACAGGCCGGTGACAGGGGTCAGGGGCTGTGTGCCGGAGACGAGGGTGCAAGATGCTACAAAGAACAAGTCTGCGGGGGCTGTACTGTGACCCCCGCCCCCGGCCCCCAAAAAGTAAATGCTGAAGTCCTAACCTCCGGGACCTCAGAATGTGGCTGCATTTGAGATTGGGTCTCACGGAGGCAATTCAGGTTAAAATGAGGTCAGTCTGCTATGTCTGGTGTCCTTGTACAATCAGGGAAGGGGGACACGGAGACAGACACACAGAGGGAAAGGATGCGAAGACACAAGCAGGGGGAGGGTCCCACAGGCCGCCCCAGCTGCTGGGGCCACATCGAGGGGCAGCCTCTTCCACGGGCCTGCTGCCTCAGCAATAAGGGAGGAGAGGGTGGACCGGGTCGAACAGTGTCCCCCAAAATCCATGTCCACCCAGAACTCGTGACTATAAGTTCACCTGGAAATGGGGTCTTTACAGATGCTTTACAGAGGCTGTCATACCCGCCGTGGCCGGTGTCCTGCTCGGAGCAGGTGGACACGGAGACGCACAGGCGTGAGAAGCTGGCGGCAGAGGTTAGAGTGACGCTGCCACCTGGCAAGGGACATCGAGGACAGTGGGGCCGTGGAGCCGGGGTGAAGTGGGAACAGGCCCTTCCCTACCGGCTTCGGGGGACACACAGCCCTGCCACCACCTTTATTCTGGACTTCGAGCCTCCAGAGCTGTGAAGGGACATGTTTCTGTCATTTCAGGTCACTCAGTTTGCGGTCCTTTGTCTCGGCAGCCCCAGGAAGCCAGCGTGAAGGGGTCACCAGCTCAGGGAGGGAAAGAGGGGACCTGGCCTGTTAAGCTCTTTAAGTGACTTGCAGTGAGGCTGTCTGTGACTTCAGCCAGATGTCATTCTGTCCGGCACACACCCTCGGCCGGAAGGCCAGGCCAGGCGCCAGGGTGTCCGCCAGGGTGGTGGCTCGGGCCGGGGCCAGCACCTCTCCCCTCTGCACTCTCCTCAGTGAACGTCCCATTGGACCCCCAGCCTCCATCCACCTTCACTCAGGGTCATTGTGGGGGGACATGTGATGTGGTGGCACGTGGCACAGCCCTGGGCTTTCCTGAGACTAGAGGCCACCGTGCTCCTGCCGAAGCTTCCGCAGGGCTCCTGGCCTCTCCCTGAACGCCGGCTGTCCTTCGGGACGTCCCTTCCGTCGGCGCTGGGTCTGCTCCCGTGAGTCTGGGGCCGGGGGGTCCCCCTCCATCTCCGACCCCCGCGACCGCCCGCGGGCCCGTTCCGTTGCACCCAGTCTCACTCCATCCGGTTTAATGGCTCCGCCTTGTCCTTTTGCAGACCCCCCTGCGGCCCCCCTTCCTTACTGCCATATTCTTGCTTCTCAGTAGCTTTTCTTCCCTTTATCCCCTAAAATACTCGAAACACACTCACTGGCACGGGCCTTCGAAGTCGGCCTGTTTTCCGCACTTCCCATGGTGCAGTTTCTCCTTTCACTACTCCCGCCGTTGGGTCCCCGTGTGGGCCCCCACCCAGCCCCCGGCAGCGCCGCGACCCCCGGCTGCCCTCCCCCGCCCGCCCCCTCCTGGGCTCCGGGACCACAGACTCGCTCTCTTGCACGTCAGTACGTGTGTGCACGCGTGTGATCAGCAAAGACACCGGGACCCGCCGCACTGCTGCTGGGCTCTGCGTGTCCCCGACCACGGGGGTCTGGAGCTCTCTCACTGTCTGTCCCCAGCTTGTGGGAGTCTAGGAACACAGAAGATGCCACCGGACCCCCAGAAGCCAGGAGGCCGGAGCAGACCCTCCCTCACGGCCTCAGAGGGAACCGCCCCGCGTGTGACACTTTGTCACAGCAGCTGAAGGAAACTAATACCCTCACCTGAGTCCACAGCGTTGTCCCCACACCAGCCACGCCGGTCACCTGAGCTCCTGTAACCAGGTAATGTCGTGGGACGTCACCTAAGTCACCAGCACGAGCGTAAGCAGAGGGAGGCTGCTCTGGAGGCTAACGACTCCGTTCGGAGAGCACAGAACGTTCTTAACGGCGTCGCGCTGCAATTCAGCCGGGCGATCCACCATGGAAGATTGGAAAATAAATCCCACGAATCTGAAAGGGCTGCAACCTCCGACGGCTTCCACGTGACTTCGAGTCCTCGGCCCTGAATGAGAAATCAGGACTGGCTGACGGGGCGGGTGGGGGGCCGGGACCCCACCGGGGGGACCCGTGCTCGGAGGAAAGAGCGTGGCTGCACTCGGAGCGACAAACGAGCCAGCGTACATGTCACATATTTCATTCAGGCCGAAAGGCTAAAACTACGTTAAAGTGAAAACACGCCGACTTTTATGCTTCCGCACTTCGTCCGGATGTGTTTGAACCAGGTAACCCGGAGGTGCCATTTCCCACTCTCTGTCCCAGCTCTTTCCCCAGAGGCGGCCGTTGGGGATGCTAAGCCAGGAAACAGCTCAAAAGCAAACGCTGCTCGAGGAGACGACCCCCCAGAACCCTGACCCTCACAACACAGGCCCTGGAGCTACAAGCAGGGTCCCCGCGAGCCTCCAGCCCACCTCGGTTCCCAAGGGTGTGCCCCGAGCTGCCATCTGGGACCACGGGTCTCCGGCACAGGGCACGAGCTCCTCGGGGTGCCTGGATTCCAGTGGGGGACACAGGACATGCATGCAATGCCCCTCCTCACCGCGGTGGGGCTGCCCTAACAAAGCACCACAATCGGGGGGGTCGGGGGGACTTAAAAACCACTGAAATGGATTCGCACGGTTCTGGAGGCCAGGAGCCTGCACCCCACTTTCCCCAAAGCCTCCAGGGGCAGGGCCCGGGGCCTCGTCCTGGGACAGCGCTGGGTCTGAGACTCCCTGGAGGGCGTGGCTTATCAACTGTGCAGGTGACACTGCAGAAAAGGGACCGGCCGTGGGCCCAGCAGCCGCGTGCGGGGTCTCCGGCCCCCCACGGCCCACGGACGCACACGGGCTACCGCCAGAGGAAACCTCTGAAGGTCAACGAGCAGAGCTGCCCGGGAGAGGCAGGGGGCCAGGCCGCAGGAAGCTTCCGGAGCCCACCGACAGCCGTGGTCCTTGTCTGCGCGAGCCCCCCTCTGCATAGGCGCAGAGTGGGGTTCCCGTACCTTCTAGAAAGCCCCGGTGGGCTGAAACTGTCAGGGGCATGTAAATTAAGTTCCCCCAGGAGCTTACTAGATTAGCCATCGACCTTCCCTCCTGTTGGATCGTAACCCTCGGTGGGAATTAATCACCAATCGGCTCCTCGCGGCCCCCGGGGGCCAGCCCGCTCTCCTCACGGCCTCGTCTTCACCTGCCTCTCCCACACCCAGCAGCTTCCCCGCTGGACCGGCCGTGGCTGCTCTGCGGGCGGCCGGAAGGCCCTGGCCACCGGCCTCTTCGTCCACAGCCAGGACCCAGGTGGGAAGAGGGGCTCCATCACCTGTGACGCCGGTGGCCCCCATGCTCTGGGTCAACACCTCAGCCACACACACTCCCCGGAGAAGGGCTCTGCCTCGACGAGAGAGGGAGGGGACGCAGGGTTCCGCTCTTGGCAGGTTCTTTTGTCCGTGCATCACTGTCCAGGTGTTGTGCTCTCGGACACACGCAGACACATCCCTGCCCTCAGGGGACTCAGCACAACGGACACCCATGTCGTCCCAACAGTGGGGCAGGAGCAGCCGCTGCGTGCCCAGGGAGTCCGAGAAAGGAGGTGTAGGAGCTGCCTGAGGAACGCCAGGAGGGCTCCCTGGAGGAGGGGACAGGCCAAGCTCCGTCTTCAGCATGGGCGGGACTCTGCCATGGGGACACTCTCCAGGAAGGACCAGCCAGGTCAGGCATGGAGGCAGCCAGACCCAGGTTCAAAGCAGCAGGAGCCTCTGACCAGCGGTGTGCCGGCATTGGCACCAGGTTGGTCGCCTGCCCTCTGGGGGCAGTGGCCTTCCAGCCACATAGTTCTCGCCTGTGTGTCAGTGATCACACACCGGCGTGGTTCCTGGGGCTGCTGCTCCATTCCCACAGGTTCTAAGAGCTGCAGGTCCCCATGCTGCTCAGGGTGGGTTGTGAGGCCGGGGGTCCACAGGGCCGGAGGGACATGGTTGCTGGGTGGTGGATGGACGGAGGGATGATGGATGGATGGTGGATGGATGGAAGGGAGGAAGGATGGAAGGAAGGA